>JAJAGP010000185.1:279960-309824 GCA_025084515.1 Ancistrus triradiatus | reverse complement strand
TGCGTGTGTGTGAGTGTGTGTGTGTAAACATCAGTTTTTACCCAGGGTTTCTCACAATTTACTTGATGCAAATTCCTACCCACTATAGGAGTCTCCCCCGCTGCCTGAGAGGTACCATGTGTTACCCCCAAAATACATATCACATGCCAGCTATTCAATCTCTTACAAGAAGTTGCTTATTCCATCCTTATAGCCCCCTGATCTCAAGGACAACCAAGATTGCCGGTAAACAGCAGGGAAGAAAGGTAGGTCATCCTGTCCACCTTAAAAAGGCAGGGCAACTATGCTATCCTTAAATCCCAGTCATGGATGGCTATGGCATTATCCTGATAATAGGTGTTACAATTTACTGACATGCACTGGATTAAATGCATTTTAGAGGGTTTCACACCTCATCTTTTTTTCTTCCCAATCTGGTTTTGCCCAATTCCCCAGTCTGTTGACAATCCCAGTATTCTGTGCCATCCAAGTGCTGTGAAGGAAATTTTTACTGTTCATTATTTCATTCTTTATAATGCTTTTTATAATTAAGGCTTTAGTCTATAACCAAAGCTTTAAGCCACTATAACCTTAATCAGAGATGGACACAGTAAATGTCATCACAAAGTTAATTTTGCAAGAAAAACGAAATTTAAAATTATGACAGGCAATATATAGTCTAAACTCGTCATCTCACCTATGTTTCATGGCTATTGCTGGCAAATGGCTTAAATCGGACAAAGAATGTAGGACTGGTAGCCTAGCGGTTAAGGTACTGGACTCTGGACCAGAAGGTCAAGGGTTCAAATCCCACCTCTGCCAAGCTGCCATTGTTGGGTCCTTGAGCAAGACCCGTAACCCACAACTGCTTGGATTGTAAGATTGTACGAATTGTAAGTCAATCTGGATAAGGGCGTCTGCTAAATGCTGTAGATGTAAATGTTGACATAATGTGTTTTTCTGAGCAGCCTGCATGATCGTACAATCACATTTACTAATATGCCGATTGATTCTTTCTAATGAGGCAGGGATTCTGTACTACAGTTGGCATGACGGGCTGTCCCATTCATATTTCAACCAGTGACCAGTTTCCTCCTTATATAATGTCTCTGATAACAGACAGGAGCTGTACATCATCTGCCGTTGCAAGTTTAAAGTGGTCTACCAATGGTCTGAGACTTGGCAGCTTAGTGGGGTATGATTTCATTACTGGCAGGACATTTGTCACATTTTAAGCTTGGCAAGGGCGAGAGGCGAGGTTGGCAGCTTTTCAAGGTAAAGTGCATAGAGGAAAATCCATCCTGTCATCACAGGTGGCTCGAGATGATGTTGGTGAGATATCGGGGGTAACAAGGTTAGACTGTATACATATTTTTTTAGTTTTGGTTGACATTATAGAATAAACTAAAGGGAACTAACCAAGCATGTAGAGAAACATGGACTACAAGCTGTAATTGTAGAACAGCAAAGTGCATTTATATAGTAAGTGGAACTCATAAAATGGACAATGATTGTAGAAACAAGGCAGTGTATCTAAAAGTAATTGGTGGTTTTATTTTGGAATGATTGGGGTGAAGGAGAGTTTCAATATGTCTGAGGTTATCATAGCATGAAAATCTCACAACATACAGCACATGGTCAAAACCGAACACATTATATGACTGCCTCTAACGTAACAGGAGAAGGAGGTAAACCTGTCTGAAGATCGCAGGTCATAAAAAAATAAATCGGTGATTTATTACTTTGAAAGACATTCACATTATACTTAAATGGATTGATGGATGGATGGATCAATAGACAGAGACATACAGACAAAGACAGACATAATACTGCACAGACCTTCAGAGAGGGTGTGATTAAAAATATGAAGCCTACAGAAATGGATGAAATGGTCTGAAGCCATAAGTGCTGACAGGGACCTAACGGACTGATTAATCCTCGTACACCGCTCAATATTTAGTGCAGCTGTTTGCTAGGAAAGACCAGCTCTGGACCCATGTAGAGAAGACAGGCAGCTACTGGCAGAAGAGCTGCACCCGGGCACAGCAGAACCCAAAAAAGTAAAACACATGGACAAGCATGGCCAATCACTCCCTCTCTCTCTCACACACACATACACCACTTACAGGACCTGGGGGGCCCTTCCAAGGTGAACAATCACCACTACACTGCACAACTTCAGAACAGGAATATCCAATCACAAACAGATCCACAGGCATTTTGTCAGGACTGAACAATCTACAACAGGTTATTTGGCCAGTTTGGGTTCCCTTTTATAGCGAAGCCAAAAACCTGACGACCATTCGGAAATAAATCATGTCCCCTATTCGCTCCTGGTTCACTGTAGGGATCGTGGTAGATGTTTGCTCCGTGTCTATATGTGTACCTTACCAGTGTTGAAGCTTTTGCCAATCTAAACCTACTACACATTCAGGCAATAAAATGGCGCACTTATGCATATAGATCACTGTGCAATATAAATCACTTCCATTAAAATCTTGCATTGTGCAAAAACAGTTTCTATACGCTATGAAGAATTTACAAACACATTCAGGCAATAAAATGGCGCACTTATGCATATAGATCACTGTGCAATATAAATCACTTCCATTAAAATCTTGCATTGTGCAAAAACAGTTTCTATACGCTATGAAGAATTTACAAAACACATGTCATCCTTAAAAGAAATGAAATATACCAAGATTTTATGTCCGACTTTATCGGTGGCAGAGACTGACATTTGTTTTAGCAGTAGGAGGCAATGAGCTGCACTGTTGTTTTAATGCATTTGATCTGTGGTGGGAGCCGGCTGTTAAACGCTGCTGCGTCTCCAAGGTGTCGTAAGTGTCTGCACTAACACTGTATTTATAGTCCTCCGGACCAAGGCATACTAACAACGTCGTGAACCAGTCACATGAATAACTGCCTCTTTAACAACAAACCTGGACACACACAGTGAACGCACAGCGAAGAAGGAAACGCCACCAATTACCCTCCAAAATAAAAGAAATGAGGGTTTTATTTAAACAAAGTGCTAATGGGCCATCGAACCAGTAGTGCTTCCATGCAATTTAAATGTTCTGAATACAATATTAAGGAAAGCATCCAGATGGGGACTGATCAGTCGATTTCAATAGCAAACAATAGTGATTATTATTGGACAAATCACAAATAAACTAAACAAAAAACGGAGTGTTATTTACACAATATTTGATTTAATTTCATTGCAGACAGTATGTACCCAATATATTTCATGTTTTGTCTGGTCATCTTCATTTAATTTCTTACTTAACATCCATTCCTGCATTTCAGGCCCGCACCACATTCCAAAAAAAAGTTGGGCTAAGGGCAATTTAGGGCTAGAAATGAGATGTGATTTCAAACAGGCGATGTGAACAGGTGACTGCAATAATGATTTGGTTAAAAAAAAAAAACAGTACCCAAGAAATGCCGTCTTTGAAGAGGAATGATGGGCAGAGGACTCCCAGTTTGTCAACAAATGTGTAAGAAAATTATTGAAATGTTTACAAACAATGTTCCTTAAAGAAAGATTGCAAGGGATTTGCATATTTCAGTCATAATTTTTTTTGATTTGGCTTGTTTTGCTGGTTGAAAAATGGGAATCTCTGGAAAATATGTTGTGTTGAAGGCAGCTTTTGTTGGTCTAAAATCTGCAATTTTCTGCATTAATGCTGCCACAGAAGTGTAGATGAGCACTGACCCAACCTTATACCATGTGGCTTTTGGACTTGTTGCTGATAACAGTCTGGATTGTCCTTTTCATCTTTGGTCCGGAGCACACTGTCTATTTTTTCCAAAAAAGATCTGGATTACTGAGTGGTCTGACCACAAAACATTCTACATTTACAGCATTTAGCAGACGCCCTTATCCAGAGCGACTTACAATTGATACAATCTTACAATCCAAGCAATTGTGGGTTAAGGGCCTTGCTCAAGGACCCAACAGTGGCAGCTTGGCAGAGGTGGGAAAACACATTTGGACTTTGTGATGGTCCATCCTAGATACCTCAGAGCCCAGAGAAATCGATGCCACTTCTGGACATCGTTAAGGCTTCTTTCTTGCACAGTAACATTTTAAGTGGCATTTGTGAATGTAAATCCGTATTGTAATGCTTGATAAAGGTTTGATAAAGTAATCCCTTGCCCATTTGGTTCTATCAGCTATTGATGAATGACGGGTCTTGATGCAGTGCCGTCTAAGCGATTGGAGATTGCAAATGTTCAGTTCAGTTCAAGAAACTCCTCCAGATTCCTTGAATCATTTAACCATTTAATAACTAATTATTTTTCAATAATATTCTCACACAGTTGTTGAAAAAGTGGAGATCCTCTGCCCTTTGCTCCTCAAAGACTCAGGCTTTGAGGCAATCACCTGTTTGAAATCAGCATTATTTAGTTTTTTACCTCATTACTAGCCCTGAATTATTTATTAACAAATTAAATGAAGTTGACCAGACAAAACATAAAACATCTTGGGTTTATACTGTCTGCAATGACATAAAAGTCATGGAACACTTTTTTTTAATTGCATTATCCAGACCTTTCCAACTTTTTCAGATTTGGGGTTCACGCTATACTACTGCTTACCAGTGATGACTAACTACTACTAATACCATAAATAAGGTTAGCTAAAGATACCTACAAAAAAAAGTTAGCAAAATTTCTTTGAAACCGCTGTTGCTCCCACAGCTGCAGAAGGTTGAAATACAGGGCCTGTGTAATTATGGGTCTACATTGCACTCTCTAACATGTTTATTATATTTTGCAGTAAGCAGAATAGAGCCTTAAATCCTCTGCTCCACTCTCCGGCGCATGGTTACAAATACACTTGATTAACACAGAAGACTTGCCCGCGGAATCGAACCAGAATGACATCACTTCGCATTCATCCACAGCATGTCAAGTGAAATAAAGACACCAGAGGGAGCAAGGGAATAACCCCTTGTGTTGAGGGCACAAAAACAAAGTCACTGTGTGTGCTCATTTTGGAAATAAAACATTATGATTGCTCGATTACATTGGACAAAGGCAGACAAAAGATTTATTGTTCAAGCTCAGTTCAGAAAACACAGAAAAAAACAACTTTTACTGCCACAGTCCAATTAAAAGTCAGCTCTGTATGAGACAGGAAATTTCCCAGTGTACTAAGTATCTGAGTGAAATATGAACATAATTTCACATATGTTTAATGGATTGTAATGTAACTCTATACAGCTGACTTTGGAGTGATTGGGGTGCAGTGGGTTTCAGACTCTTTTGCGATGTCCCGAGTTCAAACAAAGCCTCGAGACTTCTTAAAAGCGAGCCGTATGGCAGGTTTCAGTTGTCAGAGCAAGGGGATGAATGTTCTTTTTTCCGAGAGAACATCCGAGAGGTCGTCACCAACACATGGAAATGCACTCAGCTGTACAATGCACAGACCTTAGCATCGATTTTATGATGTATGAAAGCAAGCAAATCGCTTTGATGGCAAGGAAAGCCCCCCAGATGACAGAACGAGGGGCTGTAGTAAAATTGTATAGGGTCTGGATGGTTCCACATTAATGCTACGAATGCCAAGAACATGCATGGTCCAAAGCATCAATGGAAAGCAGATCTGATAGGAATAGATCATCAAGACTGAAGCACACACACGGTTGCACACTGACCTGGCAGATGCGGATGGCGTTGTCCAGGACGGTCTTCGTGTCTGTGCTGTAGTCACTGCAAGGGAGCTGGGCTCGGCTGAAGTGGGCCTGCAGCAGCAGGTTGGTCTTCGTGTGGGCACTGTCGTACGAGTGAGGATTAACCGGCAGCGGAAGTCGCTGGGCCAACTCGCTGTTTAGCTGATCCTCATTGTGGCGCACCGGCAGTTCGGCATACTCCTCTGCATCCTAAATGCAAACAAGAGCGTGGTCAGATGTCATATTTGATAAAAAAAAAAAAACTAAAAAAAAAAACTAAAAAAAACGACATCCTCACAGTGCATCATGCATAATTTAATTCTGTTCCTCGGCCTCTGAGGTTAGATAATAGGAATACACAGTCATACCACGTTGTCTTGCCTACCTCTGTTTCATGGCTATTTTTGGCGACAGGTGAGTTTGGCAACTTAAAAAAGTTACAAAAAACTAGACAAAGGTAGTGACATTCATATCTGATGCTGGCAATGTGTTACTGAGCATACAATCACATTTACAATGTACATAAACATGTATGTACATGTACAGTTTCTAATCATTTCACAGTATCTTTTGCCCAAAAGCATCTTTAAAGAAACAGGTCAGGTGAGTAGGGGGTGTGGCCAGTAGCATTGCTCAGTATTACCGTATGGTGCGATCTGTGTAGGCGACCCTGTCAGTAGGATTAACGTGACACCTATCTACCGGTGGGCTGAAAACTTGGCGGCATAACGGGGTAGAATTTCATTGCTGGCAAGACATTTGTCACATTTCAAGAATGGCGAGGGCGAGAGCCGAGTCTGGCAGCTTTTCGAGGTAAAACGCATGGAGGAAAATCAGTCCTGTCATCACAGCAGGGTGGGTGAGATAATGAGATTAGACAGTACATAGAAGCTGGCTTTTACAGGAAAAGTCAATTCTAAACAGCTTGTACATAGTTTATAATTAACGTAAGAGGAATGACACAATGGAGGCCAAAATTCTGAGACCACTACTGAAAATGCTTGGTTGAAACTTGCTGAATCCTGGTGAATGATTCATACTGCAACAGGATAATGATCCAAAACCCAACTCAAAGCTCTGCAGCAAGACTTGAAGGCCAAAGACGATCAAGGAGGGCTCACTGACATGACCTTCACTCCACATGAGATACACATACACTCACAGTTGCTCATTAACAGAAATATCTGATCAGACGGCAGAAACTCAATGCATTTAGTTAAGTAGACAGGGTCAAGACAACCTGCTGAATTTCAAAGGTGATTTCAGTCATTTTGAGTGAAGGTATGGTTGTTGGTGCTAGACAGACTGGTCTCATACCAGACACTAAAACGTTGAAGCAGATGGGTTACAGCAGCAGAAGACCACACTGGGTGCCACTCTTGTCAGCTTAGAACAGACACCTGAGGCTACAATTCACATGGGCTCACCAAAGTTGGTAGGGTCCGAATTAGGTGTAAACAACATGAAAGCATGGATCTATCCTGCCTATCAACAGTTCAGCCTTCTGGTGGTGGTGTAATGTGTGGGGGATATTTTATTGGCACACGTTGGGCCCCAATTGAGCATCGTTTAAATGCCACAGCCTACCCGAGTAATGTTTCTGGCCATGTCCATCCCTTTAAAACCACAGTGTACCCATCTTCTGTTGGCTACTTCCAGCAGGGTCATGGTCAATAGTCTCGTAACTTAACCAGTAGGGTTTCACCACCCCATTCTATCCTAAATGTGTCATATACCTGACTGATATCATATTTACATTTACAGTCATTTAACAGTATGACCTACAACCAATCCCATCAAGGGCCAACAGTGGCAGTTGTGGTGCTTGAACCCTGGACTTTCTTGTCCATAATGCAGTATCCTTTCTACTATACCATCATAGAACCATATTATATTTTACTTTCTTGGATTTCAAATTAAATTAACATTATATTGCTGAGAAAGCATAACTACTATGCTTTATAAAGGTCAGTGAAAATGTTATCATATTAAATACCACTAAAATGCAACAGGACTGCTCTACTCAACTCTACTCACAGAAAAATAAGAATACCTCTAGTACTAATAATAGGTTTCTAATTTGGCTGTCACTGTATCTAGAACTCTAGACTGGAATTCTACAATTCACTACCAAGCCTGTGTGTGGATCAAAGAACGGATGTTGGTATTGGTTGGAACAGCTGCATACGTTTTCTTTTAATCTGTCTGGTTTAGACATAAACGTCTGATGGTACCTTTATATCTAATGTGAATGCCAGGTTTCTCCAAGTGTCCATGTTAGATGATACTATGAATATGATTGCCAAATGTTCATCATAGATTTTAAAGGAAATTCCCTTTCACCATCAAACCATGAGGAAATAATAGATGGTTAACAAACCTAAGATGGGGAGTCACATCATAAACAAGTAGTTAGGCAATAAACAAATTCTCATTTTTCCCATTATTTTATCAGTTTTTCCCAGTGTGATTCATAAAAAATTACATAATTTAGTCAATAATAATAATAGTAAACTCAATCATTCTTATAGGCTTCCTCAACACTTCTTTTAGTAGGACTGCAACAAAAATGTGTAAGAATTTACACAGGTCATTAAATCAAAAAACAAAAAACAAAACATCTAATTGCTTAGGGGTATGTTCAGAGCTCGATTTTTTTATTCTACTTACCTGTATAAAATATGCAATGTTTGATAACATGAATAGGACTGTGGTAGCCTAGTGGTTAAGGTACTGACTCTGGCCCAGAAGGTCCAGGGTTCAAATCCCACCTCTGCCAAGCTGCCACTGTTGGGTCCTTGAGCAAGACCCTTAACCCACAATTGCTTGGATTGTAAGACTGTATCAATTGTAAGTCGCTCTGGATAAGGGCGTCTGCTAAATGCTGTAAATTTGTGCTTAATGTTTATGGCATTTTGTTGCTTCATTGCTGTTTTTACAGGTTTCTTTACAGTACAGTTTCTGCAGGTATAGTTAGTGCCGATATGAAACACATCAGACAACTGGAATTAAGTCACTGCAAAAATATTTTGCTTATTCAACAAAGATAATGCAATTATACTACACATCAAGCATATGCATTTGTTATGATCATTTTCATTGTTTTTATAATTAAATGCCTAGTGTGGAAATCACAAAACAATGCACTATGCTTCTTTTTGGTAATACTCAGCAGCAAAATTAGTGAGAAAACACAATATAAACATGTTGTGATTTAATTACACTAAATTTAATTATTGCTTAAAGCACTTCAGGGTTCTGGGGAGTCAGACCCTAACTGGTAGCACAATGCGCAAAGCAGGAACCAACCAGAGACAGAGCGCGAATCCATTGCAGGGCACAATAGACACATAGGGACACTTTAGAGACACCAATTGACCTAAGATATGTCTTTGTGATGTGAGATGAAACTAGAGTACCTGGGGGATACACATGCACACATGGTGAGAACATGCAAAATCCACACAGTTTGGGCCGGGAATCAAACCAATCCCAGTGTGCCACCGTACCAGCCATGACTGATATACACTTTGCTTTAAATAACCAATTCCACTCTACTTGAATTAAATTATTTATGTTCCAGGGACTTATATATATATATATATGGGTCGAATTGGTAATGGTCAAATACAAACTATTGATTTGTTTTTATTTCAAAAGCAAGGACTTCCCTTTATAATGTATGATTCTTTATATGCATGATCCACTTTCTTCCTATCAATAAAAAGCTACACTACAGTTTATTAGGTGATTAAAAGAAATTAGTGCTGAACCCCACTGTGAGACAGCAGAGGAGATTTTATTCTTTTCTGTTCTTTTCATATTATTTTTTATTTACACTCATTCAGTTACAACAACAAACCTTTACTAGGACGTAACCTGGGGGGTTAATGCAATGCACATGCTTCGTTGTGAATGTTTCTACCTGTAAGCACGGCAAACATACAAACAGACTATTTTATTGTATGCATTGTTTATTATTACTTTAGAGAGAGAGAGAGAGAGAGAGAGGAGAGAGAGAGGAGAGAGAGAGAGAGAGAGAGTCTCCTGGCTTGTTATGATGTGTACATTCAGATAAAGGTATATGTATATATATATGTATGTATACATATATATACACAAACCATATTAGAGAGAGAGATAGATAGATATTTTTTAGAGAGATATATAGAAGAATAGATATAGAGAGAGATATAGTAGATATATATATAGAGATACAGACACACACACACAACACACACGATATATATATATATATATGCTATCTATCGAGGATGTATATAGATACACATACATATATATCATATATCTATATATATCGTATATATATATATATATATATATATATATATTATATATATATCTATATATATATATATATATATATATGTATGTATGTATGTATATATATATATATAACACACATATATACTGAATGCCTAAATACACAAGAAGTATAATTGCGGGTCATTTATACTGACCTGCATTACTACAAAGGTGTACATTAAACATACTCATCTATGCATGAGCTGATCAAATTTAGCTAAACAAGTTAGATGTATTCAAAGTTAGGTGTAACACTGTATTCACTGTACTATTATATTACTAGGAAACTTGCTTGATGCCAAGCTTAAGCTTAACAGGGCTTCAAAGTGCTCGCTGACTGCTGTAAGGCTTATATGCAGATGCATGAGCTCTCGTGCACCGCCGTTCTTGTCAGGTTTTCTAATGTACACTTGTAAGTGGAGGCAGTGGGAACATTAGTCACAGTTCTGAGTTCCCCCGCCTCCATCCATCAATGCTACAGCACTGAGCTCAAACGCCCCAGATCCAGCAAAGTGAGAAATGGTGGAAAACTGAGAACAAAAGAGCATATCACTACATGATTTATCTCTTGAGGGCATGCAGTCTGCATGCAGATTTGCAGAAGATAAAAGGAGGCAGCTGATCTGTAAACAGAAGCACTGACACCGAGCTCCCATACAATCTTCTCAGTCTCAGCTGACATTTACATACACAGAAACCGATCACAGTACTTTAGAGGGCTGAGTGAGAGCTTTTGATTGTTCACCAGAGTGCAGATTCTTTTGACATCTAAACAGACTGACTGTTTGACTACTCTTTTGGAAAAGAAAAGAAAAAAAAAAAAACATTTGAGGGCTTTATCAGCATCATTTAACTATACAAGCCTTCACTGACAGGAACGAAACCTGGGCTTTCATAGCAGGATGAGAGAGGAAAGAAGGGAGGGAGAGAGAGGGAACAGAACTGAGAATGGGTAGAAGAAAGCAATCGACTGGGTGCCTCATTATGACCACGCCACGGTAATTAGAGGCCATTGAGAGGCTGGGGGGTCTTTGTGCCCCTGACAGGGGAAGTGATTGGGCTGTATTGAACCACACGCTGGGGTGGAGTAGGGGGCCGGCATGGGTCCAGCCTGCCTCATGTCATGCTTTTGTTAGCCAATCTGTGGGAGTCTTAAACACGGGAACGTGTTAAGCGACAGAGAGCTAGATAATAAAGTAGAGCGCACTTTAATGGGAAGATTGAGACCTCTCTTTGTAACCCAGCCCACAATTAGCACAGCAACATGTGCACTCCCACTGTCGGTGAAAAACATCCCCACCACAACTGCTAATAACAAGCTCTCGCTGCCAAATCTCATAACGGAATTAAGAAATGAGACACACATAATGACTGGGTGACCTCTGAATATTTTGTAGGTTCTAAAGAAAGGTCTTTTATGTATTCTAAATATACAAAATAAACAAACTAAAGAAATTAAATTCCAAATTTGTAAGGAAGGATAATTGTGGTGTTTGTGTATCCGAAGAAGAGGCTGGAACGTTAACCCTTTTTTGCTGTACAAATAAATGGGAGGGGGTCAAAAGTCTGAGACCACTAGTGACATGCTTCTATTGTTATTGTTTTCAATACCTATTATATACTCTAAATAAAAATTTGACTGAATCTGGCATGAACTAAAAATAAGTGCATCTGACTGTCATTAACTCTCCTCCACAGTCACTTGACCTAAATCCCAAGACCATTTATGGGGACACTTGAAGACAGAGACAGCCAAGCATTCCGTACCAACAAAAGATGCTCTTTGAGATAATGTGAAGTCATGTTGGTTTAACATCAGATTTTGCTAAACTTGGTGAGTCCAGTGGCATTTTTCCTAATTTTTCCATGATTTATTAATTTTCAGCATTAAGATATGATTAATTCAGTGTTATTTTACCTTGTTATTTGTTGTTAATATTCTTCTTTATTGTTTTATTCTAGCTTTGGGTCTTCTCTATATGTTTCAAGATGTTATAGTGAGATTTTGCTTCACATACACATGCCATAGAGCATGAGCCTGCTTCTGTTCAATTTGTTGGACTAAGACTGAGGCTTGACTTGATGTTCGTCTTGGTGAATTTATTGTGCAATAAAAACCTTTAAACCCACTCTGCTTTGTCCCCTGATTTCCTGTCCTCTTACTCCAGGCTAGAAGACCTGCATTTCATCCAGAAAGACGTAACACAGACCACGCCATTACTGCAGTCATTGCAGCATTGAGGAGAACATGCCAAATATAGATATATTCTGATATGTATAACATTTTTTTTTACTCAATATAGTGTGCTGATTATATGATTAAAATTAAAACAACTCACTGAGAAAAACTATACTGCTAATGAGATTTTTAAACCACAGACGACTAAATATTCCTTTATTGTGTACAGATGTGACAAGAATGTAACTAATTTAGAGCTTAAAACTCATGGCAACAAAAATGTCTTTATTTTATGCCATCCATTGGTAGTAACTTGCCACATTTAACTTTAATTATATTTAATTATCCTTAAATTTAGCAAGATTTGACCATTGCTTTATTTCAATCTCAGGTAGCATCTACTGGTCTTGTAGTTCAATACATGGTTCACACTACATATTGGAAACCACTTGAGACTCAGTCTAACTGTTGGTGAAGAGCACAGGTTACTATAAACTCTGTGCATTATGTCTGAATTCACACAACTGAATAGAGTTGACATCTTCGCCACCACTACTGCATATTCTGAAATGTAGGTATTTTGTATCTTTCCAGGTGGCTTCTTACTTTAATTAAAGGTATTTGTAATGGCTTGGCCATTGCTTAAATAACAGCTCTAACTTGAATATGGTTTTTGGCTACTCTCATTGGTACTGTGTATGCCTTGATTCAATTCCAGATCAAGTAAATGGAGTTTAGATATCTGGATATTTGAGGACCTATGCACACAGCCCTAACAAGGACGAAATGCTTCTGCCAAATTGGAAGAATCAATTTATTGACATTTTAATAGAGCTGAAAAGACTTGGGAGAAAAGGCTATATTCTTCTGCATCTATTTAGGCTTTCTTTACACATCCTTTACACTGCAAAATATGTGCTATCACACAAATTTAAGACCATAGAAACATTCAGCAATCTGTTGATCCAAATGTATATCCTGGTAGAGCTTAAGGTCTTTCAGGACAACAACAAGGTTTAAAGACATGAAAAGACAAACTGAGTGATGGCAGTAAGCCTGGAGAAGGTGACGCCATGCCCTGGCTATTGATCACACAGCCAAAATAACTCACTCAAGCTAGCAGTTAAGTATCAGGGTTTAGTTTGTTGATATGAGAATTCATGTTTAAAACTAATTGACTGCCAAAGCAATTGACCTGACTGTTGAAGTACAGAACTAGTCTAGATGATTGGAGAGGTGTTCTTAAAGCAAATATTGTACTATGATCATGTTTACCGTATTTTTCGGGCTATAAAGTGCACCGGGTTATAAGGCGCATGAAATGATACAAAACTCTTAAGTTCCCTCGGAAGCTCAGTTTGGTCTTTACCTGGCGGCTTCTTGCTTCCTCCACTTCCGTACCATTGATTCGTTAATGTTGAATTCTCTCGCAGCTGCTCTATGTCCATGTTGACTGATAGCGTTGAGTTTGAAATCCGCTTCGAAAATAAATGAATGAATGCACGTACCCTAATGCTGAAGCACATACCGTATTACTCCGCGAAGCTGCGCACTACGGTGGCCGTAAGCTTCGTAACTTACCAAGACGTGCTAAAACATTTTGACAGATTTATGAGCACCGTGTACCATCTACAATCGGTTCTAGGTCAGAAAGCACAACCAGAATTAATTCATACATTAGGCGCACCGCATTTTAAGGCGCACTGTCGATTTTTGAGAAAGTTAAAGGATTTAAGTGCGCCTTATGGTCCGAAAAATACGGTAATATTATGATCACGTTACTAAGAGCAGTTAACACAACAGTTATTATAAATAAAACTCGACTGACTTCTGAGATTTTAGAGTTGAAGATTTTTAGTCAGAGACATGGGAGTGCAATGGTGCAGCTGTTAAGGTCCTGGACTATGAACCAGAAGGGTCAAGTTCCAGCAGTACCACGCTTCCCTTGTTGCCTCATTGTGCAAGTTCCATAACCCACAATTACTTGGCCTGTACAATGTAAGACTGGTTAAGAGTGTCTGTTAAATAATGTACATATATTTTACTCTTTTAACAGAAGTTGAAAGACAGCCATGTTGTATTTTAAATAGTATTTTTTGCATGCAACATTGTAGTTCTTTGATTCCTGACATTTCGCGTAGCATTTGAGCCCTCCAAAAAAATCCATCCATCCATCCATCCAACCAACCAACCAAACAAAGCACCTCAAATCCTCAATAAAACTCTTTTAAATTCTGATGTAAACAAAATGACTGCTCCTGTACCACAGTATATATTCTGCAGAAAATTTTTAAGTGATTCATTACAATTCTCAGAAACTACAGTGCTACATTTTACGTTATGCACTTATGTGTTTTTTGATTTCTTCCATCATAAAACTGTGTCTTGTGTGACTGTTGCAAAAGGTTTATTTTAGGGGATCATTCATCTACCCAATCAGTTTTTGTTATACTTATTTCTAAACAAAGTTATCCAAGACAAACATACATCTCAAAGCGTAAATGCACTGACAAAATACACAGGTACATGATGGTCTATAAAAAAAAAAAAAAGTTCAGAACGGACTGTATTATACCATTCACCTCTTACTACAACACAACACATTCTTGGTGTAGTTTCACTAAACACTGAGACAGATGTGATGTCACCGGTCATGTCGCTGAAGTGTGAAAATGCTTTATGTTGCAATTATGTCAGCAATCAGCAGAGTTGAGGAGGAGCCCCGAGGGCATAGAGCAGAGGAGCCAGAGTTCTAATAAGGCAATACTAAAGGCGTGCTAATAGCCATACAAACCTGAAGAGTTGCCTGTGTATGTGTGCCTCCTTGAGATTGTTCTGCTGTGTTAGACATATTGGTTGGTAGAGAACGTCGCTACAGTAATTGATGACAAATTATGGTTTGATCAAAATCCAACTCCGTCTATAAAACTCGGCAGCAGAAATTGTTTTTGCTCAGGAAGCGCTACACGTTTAAGGTGTGCTCAGAGCGTATGACCTTGGTTGATGAGTGTTTTATCGATCCAGCCTTGACATCAGCTGCTTTAATAGCCCGTGTATCAGGAATATAAAGGTTTTTTACGCAATTAAAACCAGTCATTTAAAGAGTACTTGCAGATGTTCTCATTAATAATGAGCAGGGTTTTTCATATAACTGAATGCAAACTGCCATCCCTGACTTAATCTGAAAGCTAAATGAGGCATATACAGACTTGTGCAAAAACCTCAGCACTTTGTGCACTTTCAGCAATACAAATCCATTCATACAATGCAAAACCCTATCCTTCAAACTCTATGGTGGCATAGAGCATACTCACACTGATTTTTAAGGGGATGTAGGCATATAATACTGTGCAAAAGTCTTAGGCCACCATTAGAATTGCTGTTTTAGTGATGGTATAGGGACCATATATAATTATTTTGCAGTCTCTTTATTAAGATGCAGACTTAAAGTACAGGGAACATGTACACACAATTTTTACAAACAAACACAAAATGTACCTAAAGGTAACAAAATAATGGGGGGTAACATGAAATACTGTAGCCTATGGAAGCTTTAAGGTTATTTTTTAAATTGCAGACACATTTAATGTATTTTATGGTTGTATTACAATAAAGACTGAGTAATTCTAATAATTCTATATGGTCATTATACTATTGCTAAAACAACAAATCTAAAGGTGGCCTAAGACTTTTGCACAGCTCTGTAGGTAGTAGCTAGTTAGCATAGTAATAACTGCTTGATAGGTGAGTCTGGTATATAGAGCATCTTGAGCATTGGCGCAAAAAAATAAATAAACCAAAAAAAACAAAAAACAAACAAACAAACAAACAAACAAAAACAAAATATATATATATATACGTATACATATATACATACATACATACATATATATACGTATATATATATATATATATATACGTATATATAATACATAATATATGTATGGTATAGAGATATATATAGATAGATATATATATATATATAGAAGGACAGACATACATACTAATAGATATATATATATAGATATATATAATAGAGAGATATATAGATATCTAGACGGAGAGAGAGAGACGAGAGGAGGAAGAGATGAGAGATTTGACCGACCCCCTGAGAGAAGAGATAGAGAGATCGACGAATAGAGGAAATTATATATATATATATATATATATATATATACATTATATATATATAATATCTATATAGATATATAATACATATATATATATATATACATATACATATACATATATATACATATATATATATATATATACATACACACACATATATATAAAGCAATTGTTTGGTCATGTTCTCTAAATGCATTACTATTGAATGAAAAATGAAGCAGTAAAAACAAAAAACAAACAAACAAACAAAAACAAAATATATATATATATATATATATATATATATACACATATATATAGAGCAATTGTTCGGTCATGTTCTCTAAATGCATTACTATTAAATGAAAAATGAAGCAGTAAAATTAAAGGTTAAAAATTAAGGCTGAATTAATTATTTCAGCAGTGCTAGATTTCAGACATTTCTTATATGGCTTTACTCATTACGGGGTGACAACACACGTGTCGTATATACACACACAGAGTCCAGTGTAACTGCAGTTTGTCGACATGCTTGACACATGAGATATCAGCCTGCACATGTTTTAATAAATGTACCTAATGAAATGAATACTATGCATTAAAAAGGTATCTATCCAATAAAGCTTGGGGACAGAATGAAAAAAAGGAAGAACAAAAGAAGAAATAAAGCTGTGTTCACTTACTGTGAGGATGGACAGCAGTTCTGAGATGGGAAGATCAGCCTTTAGTCTCTCCTTGAACATGCGAATAGTCTGGTGCTTCAGGTAGTAATAGGAAGCGATACGGCCATACGTGAGAGGTTCGATTGTGCGATCATCCTGAGGGTCAATCCACAGACTTATTAGCAACCTCAAACATCAGCCATGAATAGTCTACAAACTGAGGGTTACAAGGTACCGGCTAGCTAATGAGAGAGGTGCTGTAACACGGGACAGCAGAATGCCTTTACTGAGCACAATTTAACACATAGTGTTGTTTAGTAAATGCACCAAAGAACATGTTAAAAAAGCTTTTGCATTGATTTGTCTATAGATTTTTTTTGTCCGTTGTACCTTTATTCATTTACATTTTATTTTATACACTCATCAGCCACCTTATTAAGTAAACCTGTCCAAGTGCTCATTAACTCAAATATCTAGGCAGCCAATCACATGGCAGAAACTCAATGCATTTAGGTATGTAGAAATGATCAAGACAACCTGTCGAAGGCAAGTCAGATTTATTTCTATAGCGCTTTTTACAATGGAGCATTGTCTCAAAGCAGCTTTGCAATGTTATATTATCTCCCAATATCTAAAGCCATTCCAAATTCAGCAAGCCTAGGGAAACTCCCCTTAATGTTATAAGGAAGAAACCTTTGGAAGGACCAAGTCTCAAAAAGGAACCAAAACCTCCTTTGATGGCTTAGATGTTATACGTAAGAATTAAAGCAAGTTATCTAATTAATCAGTTTAGTCAATCTTAGTAATAGTATAAGATAACAGAGAACCTATTTAAAAATATAATAATTCATAAAAACTAGATAAAAGAATATTGAATAACATAAAAATGTGCATAGTATATAGTGGGGACTGTGTAGCCTAGCGGTTTAGGGTACTGGACTAGGGAGAGAAGGTCCAGGGTTCAAAATCTCACCCTCTGCCAAGCTGCCACAGTTGGGTCCTTGAGCAAGGTCCTTAACCCCCATTGCTTGGATTGTAAGACTGTATTAATTGTAAGTCGCTCTGGATAAGGGCGTCTGCTAAATGCTGTAAATGTAAGTGTGCATACAGACACTATTTAGTCCAATAACACAGAGTCACTGTAGGATCCTGTGTTCTTGGCGGGAAAGTTTTGGTGAAGTTCCCGAGCATCATAATGTTGATGGCATTGAACGTGGGCATGGTCGTTGGTGCATGATGAGCTGGTCTGAGTAGATAGTTAGGTAGGCTGTGGTGTAACGATGTGTGCCAAAAAAATATCCCCCCCACATCCAAGGTAAGATGGATTTATGCTTTCATGTATGCTCTTCTGCATACCTTGGTTGTAGTGAGTGGATATTTGAGTTACTGTTGCACCTTTCTATCAGATCACACCAGTCCTGGTCATTATGCCCAACAAGGCATTTTCGCATAGAGAACTGCCACTCACTCGATATTTTCTTTTTGGATCATTCCCTGGACCTGTGCATGAAAATCCTAGAATATCAGCAGTTTCCGAAATACTTAGCCCATCTAGCACCAATAACAATGCCATGTTCAAAGTCACTTAAATCACCTTTCTTCCTCATTCTGATGCTCGGTTTGAAATTCAGCAGGTCGTCTTAACCGTGTCTACATCTAAATGCATTGAGTTCCTGCCGTTTTATTGGCTAATTAGACATGTGCATTAACTAGTAATTAAAAAGGTGTACCTAATAAAGTTGCCGGTTAGTGTATACACATTAATAACTGTGAAACACTATAATTTAAACATCTCCCCACTGATCAAAAATGTTACTGATCTAAAAACTAGTCGATAACGTGCTTAAGAAATGAACTTACAATAACGGCTCTTCAATTATCTTTAATCTCTATTAGTCATGTCCGTAAAATAAGATTCCATATACTAATGTTTTATCACACTGAACACACACACCTCTTGTATTTCCATACAGTAAGAAGATTCCAGGTCTCGGAGGCTTCTTTCCACCAGATTGGACAGGTACTTGTTTATAGTCTCATGATATACGTCGTCCAAATTGTAGTAGCTTTAGACAAAAAAAAAGATATACCATGACTTATTACAAGACATATTATAGGGATATATTGTTTTTCACAGATAAGACAGCATACACATAACACATACATATACAGTACAGAGTGGTGCTTTACCCAATATACATAAAAAAATATATATATATTTTAACCTTTTTCTCTCTGTATCCCTAACAACAATCAAAGTTTATAGTGATAGTCAACCATTTCCAGGAGTTCTTTGGAGCCAACATTTTCTTTTTTGCTTGATGCCAAAATACTCTGGCATTCTTCAAAGGAATAAAAAAGAAACATAACATTCAATTCAAAGCCCAGCGCTTTTTAAATGAGTGACCCCACCCATCCCCCAAAAGCTTAACATTGTTCAGTAATAAAGAATATTATAAATAAACAAATAAATTCCTCCAAAAAAGTGCTTCACCTACAGACATTTTTCTGCCTCTCTGAAAGTGATCATTTACATGAACATCACAGCTTTCCGAACGCTTTCATATATGAGTGTGTTCTTTTTCAACATCTGTCAACATCCCTTTTGTAATTAAAGTACAAGTCTTCTATTTTCTTATGTTTTACATATGGTCTTTTGCAGAAGTTTGACATGTTCTGCAACAATGACATGTTTTATTGATTTTATAAGGGGGGCTCTGCAATAAAGAACAACTTGACCTAACCATTAACGAGACCCGATGAAAACAAAAGCAGATCTGGAACGGTGCCCAAATTTTTGAAGATGCCAAATTAATATGTTTAAAAACAAGGCCTTCAGAGGGTATAGCAGTCTTAATACACTAGCTCATCAATCACTGCAGGGACCCGGGTTTGAAAAACAATGACGCATCAAAATTAAAATAACATTAAATTATTGTTAAGGATAAAAATCAATACAACATGTAAATTGGCTAGGGAGAATGAAAATGACTTCAAAAATAAAATCAAATAAAATATGATTTAAAAGAAAAAGAAAAGGAGGCCCAAACGTTTAATGGCCAAACATACACATTAAAATGACATCCTGCATGTCTGCTTTTATGTCTAATGATTTGGGGATCAATAAACACTACCACAGTAAATGAAAAATTGATCACAACTTGTATTCAGCGAAAAACAAATGTTAACATTTCTCCCACAGTAAAAGAGCTCGTAGTTCACAGGCCAACACAGCAGAGTTTAAATCACTTCCATATTTTACTAAGCATGTGAGAGCTACCACATGAGCTAGCAGAGCAGTACATAACTATCACACAAGTATGCGCTTTATTTCACAGCAAACATGTAAAAGATCGTGTGCATGTGTGTGGATCCAGGAGTCTGGGAATGAGCCAGAGCAAATTACAGAACCATGGGCTGGACAAACAAGGACGGGTGTGAGTGTGGGTAGGGGCTATGCTGGAATTCTGACAGGAACATGGCTCCTGAACAGGGCACTAGTAGATGGCAGAGCTGATTCGTTGTTGCAGTGCCAAAAAAATGGTATCAGACATGGGCAACTGTGCCTGTGTGGTATACAACCTGGCTGGAAGGCACCACTGGGGCTTAAACTTGGGAGCCCATGGTGTGGTGGGCTAGCAAATATGTTATTTAGTTATTTATTTTATTAGTTTATTTAACAGGGACAATACAGACAAATATTGTTACATAAGCAACAGATATGTATATAGGGCATCTAGCTTAAGCTAATTTGCAGCCCCAGTCCATGGTTAGGTTTTTTTTTTTAAATTAACAAAATACCAATGAACAAAAAAGAAAAAAAAAAAAAACATGTTAAGCAAATACATAAATTATACATACATTCTTGAATAACTAAATCCAAGATAAATACATATCAATTACTTTGTCTGTGTTTCGAAATGTAAAATGTTCATCAGTTTGTTTCTGTTCAAACCATTGTTTTGCTTTTGCATTAAAAACTTGAAGTTTGTCTTGTGTTTTAATTTCTAAGGGTAATTTCTTCCACAACAGTATGCCTTTCCATGAAAAAGATGACTGACCAAAGTTTGTTCTACACACTGGTATTCTACAATTTCCACTGGTTTCCTGCTTTACAATAAACTGGCAAAATATTTATGGGACAAGATTATTCATGCATTTAAAAACAAGCTTTAAAAAGGAAAAATTGACAAAATTATCAAAACTTAACAGATGATATCTTTCTTGAATTTCGCAGTGATGCCTCGTTGATCTCATTGATTTCTGATCCATTACTTACAAAGCCTGTTTGTATAATGATGTTACATGTTTAACTACAAATTGAGAAGCCTGACCCCAAACAGTTGCACAGTAAGACATGTGTGAGAAAATCATGGCATGCATATACATCTGTGCAGACCTAAGTGGAATGCAGGGTCTTATCAATCGAAAACAGTGTAAATTAATTTGTACAGTCTTTGGTCAGTTTCTTTACATGAGCGTTGTATTTTAGTTGGGGATCAAGTGCCACACCCAGATATTTAAACTCATTAACTTCCTCAATTTCCTTTTGGTCAACATATATTAAAACCTCTGTGTTCTTTTGGCCTTATAGTAAAGCACAGTGATACTGTTTTTGTAAAATTTAAAGTCAGACAATTATTTATAAGCCACTGAGAAACACTAATTCATTATTTGCCCATTTAAAATTTCTGCTGCTTTCTGTGGAGCCTTTGCTCATACATAAATGACTGTATCATTAGCAAATAGTTGACACTCTGTACCTTTACAAACTTCAGGTAAATCATTTATGTACAAGCAAAAAAGCAGTGGACCCAAAACTGAACCCTGGGGAACACCCATACTACAACCCTGAATAGATGACCTTACAACATTTATTCTAACATATTGCTCCCTACATTCCAAATACGATTGAAACCATCCTACAGTATGTTCAGATATGTTAAGCTTCTTTGATTTATTTATAAGTATTACATGATTGACAGTATGAAACGCTATTTTGAGATCTAAAAATACAGCTCCTACCACTTGACCTGCATCTAATGAACTTTTAACAGTTTCAGTAAAATAGCATACCACCATTTCAGTTGAATACTTAGGTCTAAATCCAAATTGTTTTTGGTCCAGGATTTTATTGTGATCAAGATATTGCATCAATTGTTCAGCAACTAACTTTTCAAGTATTTTAGAGACTGCTGGAAGAATTGATATTGGTCTATAGTTACACAACTTATCAGGAGGTCCTGTCTTTAAGACTGGGGTTATAATGGCCTTTTTACAGTTCTGAGGAAACTTCCCTACACTTAGATAGCTTTATCATATGCACTATAGGCCTTATCAAGATTGCACTATATTTTTTAATAATGTTAATATCTAGATCAAATATATCTTTAGCTTTTGAAATGCGTAATTGATCAATAATTTAATAAATCTTACTTTGATCTCCCTCCACAATATAAAAAGATGTTGCTGAATCCTTCATCGAATCTTGTAATTGAACAACTAATTGAAAAGTAGCTGAAAGTTCTTTACTCATTGAAAATAGGTATTCGATTCATTAGCAATTTCCATAGAGTCAGTGCTCATCTTACCATTTATATACAATGCTGTTATAGATTTTTGTTTATAACAGTCATGATTAGTAAGCCTATTTATATGCTTCCAAAGAACTGAGCTTTTCCCTCCTGATTCTTCAATCACTTGCATAAAGTAGGCTGTTTTTACTTTTCGCAACTCACTGACAACTTTATTTCTCAAGCCTTTAAAAGCGGAGCATATCTATATATGTTTTTGAAGCTAATGATTTTTTCAATGCAATATGCCTCTCTTTCATTAACTGGCGAATTACATTATTCACCCATGGTAGAGATGGCTTTCATCGAGTCTGTTTCAATGGGTGTGTAAACGCTTGGACAAGTTTCATAAGAGTGTCCATAATAAGATTAGAACATTTATCCAAATCAGTAGTTTGTAACACACTATCCCAGTTCTTCTTTTTCTTCTTCTTTCGGCTTCTCCCTTTATCAGGGGTCACCACAGCGAGTTAAACGTTTCCACCTCACCCTGTCCTCCACGTCCTCTACTTCTCACCCCAACTCCCTGCCATATCTTCATTCACCACAACCAATAACTACTCCTCTTTGGTCTTCCTCTCCGTCTCTTTGCCTGGCAGCTCCATCGCAACATCCTCCTACCAATATATCCACTATCCCTCCTCTGCACATGTCCAAACCATCTCAGTCTTCCCTCTCGAATTTTGTCTCCCAATTTTTCAACCTGTGCTGTCCCTCTGATGATCTCATTCCTAATCCTGTCCACCCTAGACACTCCTAAAGAGAACCTCAACATCTTAAGTTCTGCCACCTCCAGCTCTGCTTCCTATCTCTTTGTCTAACACACTATCCCAGTTAATGTTCCATAACTCTTCTTGAAATTGATGCATCATCTTCCTAGGAATACCTGTGGAAATTTTTGCAATGTTATGATTGTAACAAAATCTCAGCAAGCGCGGTTTTGTTAATTTTCTGACGATCATGACCATATTACGGTCAGACAAGCCTGTCAATAAATTATATGTTCCTGTCACTCATTCGGGTTTGTTTGTATATATTAAATCTATGAGGGTTTTGCTCATTCTGGTATTTCTAGTTGGACCTTTCACCATTTGTTTAAATTTATGTTTTGATGTAATCTTCTTAAGCTTTTGCTTACCAGTTTTAACAGATTTATGTTAAAATCTCCTAATACAATCGTTTCAGTACGACTATTTAACAATTTGAACAATTCATCCAAGTCATCATAAAAAGCAAAATCATGTGAAGGTGGATTATACAAAACTACAATATTAAAATTCATTTTACATGACAACACTACATTAAAAACTAAGTTTTCTAAAGAAACATCATCCAGTTTAATTTCAGAGCATTTAAAATGATCTCTAATATAAACCAACACTCCTTTCCTCGATAGCCGGTCTCTTCTATAGCACATATACCCTGGTACATCAATCATATTCGCCGGAATATTACTATTCATCCAAGTTTCACTTAACTATAACACTACAAATATTCAGATGTCCTCCAAGACTCCCCTTTGGTTTACTCTTTGAGTCCCAGATAACCTTTACATGATTTACAGTTTGAAAAAATAAGAGTTATTTTTGTTTAGTTGCAGCAAAGACTGAAGTTCCTTTTCCATTAACTAACTTCCATGATCTGTTAAATACTTGTTTAACGTCCTTTAATCCATAATTTTTATATGCGCAAGGTGATTTAAACTCACTGCGACTCTCCAAATCGGAAGTTGGTTGAGAGATCCCCCTCTCCAACCAAGCCCGACCGAGGCCTCACCGGTCCCACAATGTCTGTACTGTGATCCAAACAACTTTCAGTCCATGTGCTTATTTGGCTTAATTCTGTTGAAGGGCCTGGATTCAACTGAATATCCCCACTTAGCAGGAGCAGAAACAAAAGCAAATTGAATGCTCTCCATTTACTCCCTCTCTTGCTGTTTTGATTTCTTTGGTTTGGTTGGACTTGATAGTTCTTTTGCCAGCATGTAGAGTAAATAACATGATATCCATAACCAAAAAAATTCAATGCATCAGTCAGAAGAAGACACGTACAGGGGTGCTTGATAAATGATCATTTTCTGTAGTGAGTCCAAATGGCATAAGTAAAAACCAAAAACAAAGCAGCCATGTTTCTGTAATTTGGATCTTGTATTTGATTGCACCTTCCTTTTGCAACCACATATAAAAGCTGAAAAACATTAGCCAGACCCCTAAAAAGGTAAAAAAAGATATTTATACACAAGAACAGAAAAGGAGCCTAACAAACCATCTCTACTCTCGTCGGCCATCTTGGAATCTGTAAACCTCACATCCTAATTCTATGGCACATTGATAAATTACCTATATACACCATTATATATGAAATGTTAGGTGTATTCTCTAAACAAAAACAGAATCAACCTGTATGCCTCCATGCCCAACTGTATCTCATCTTGTATCCAGGCTAGAGGTGGCCCAACAGGCTACTAGAGCCTCTTTTCAGTTGTACAGTGTCCAAGTTTAATTTGATCCCAACAACTCATTGGTGGTGCATTATACATTTTCTGTCAATGAGTGAACTTCAGAAGAAATCCAGCTGCATCTCTAGGAATCCACTACAAGTAGTGCATAGTATCACAAAAAATTCACCGTAGTTGGAAAGGTGCTTTCAAAATGGTTCCATGATAAAGTTAGGAGAAGGATACAAGAAAATTGCAGTAGCTTAAACTCTCTTTGAGGACCTTTCAGAGCATTTTCAGGACATGTAAAGAGTATGGCAACACCAACACCTTGCCAAGATGGTGTCGTCCTTCCAAACTGGATGCCTGAGCCAAGAGGGTACTGATCAGGGAAGGTACCAAGAGGCCAGTGATGACTTTGAATGAATTACAAGTCTGTATGGCTGAGATTGGTCATTATGTGCATGTGACAACAACCTCACACACTTTACACAAAACTGGCCTGTATGGCAGGGTAGCAAGAAAGAAGTCTTGTTTCTGCTTTGCCAAAGTAACCAAAAAAAAAAAAAAAGAATCTAATGCCACGTGGCAAAATGTTTTATAGTCAGATGAACCCAAGACTGAACCTTCTGGACTGAATTCCAAGCGGTATGTTTGGCGAAAACCAAACAGTTCTCCATAATTTGGCCAGACCATTTGGAATAACAAAATTTTAAATCAAGACACTCAACAGAAACATCTAAGCCCTTGCTATTCCAGCACCAACAACAGAAATAACTAAAAACTCGCCAAGTAGTAAATCAGTAATAGACATAAATCACTCTTTCACTTAAAGCATCAAAATGATCCAAACAAATTAATAATCCATGAACAATTTGAAAGCAAGCAATCAGAACAAACAACAAAACCCAACTCTGCAATAAAAGGAGGGTATGCCATTCTAATCCACTTCTCCTGCTCAGGTTTCTGGAGGAGGGTGTGGAGCTTAACACCAAATTTACTGGGTGCAGTCAGATGTACAACCTGGATAAGGTGCCTCCAACCGGGATTCGAACCCAGTCCCTCAGGAACTACTGTTTCATGGATGTTGGTTCTCAGTTGCTGTGACTGTGGTGGCAAAGCAGATAAGGTACTGGACTGTAGACCTGAAGATCCAGGGTTCATATCTCACCTCTGCCAAGCTACCACTGTTTTGTCTTTGTGCAAGGCCCTTAACCCAGAGTATCTTTGCTTGTAAGACACCATCAGTTGTATGTCGCTCTGGATAAGCGCACCTGACTAAAAGTTATTCACCTCCCGCTTTAATGATATATAAAGACTAAACCTTAAAGATGCTAGCTTTAATAAATAAACAGTAGGACAGCACTGTTAGTTTGACTGATACTGTTAGTTTCACTCAAGCTGCTTCCATCATCAGCTCCAGCCACATCATACCCAGGCCACACCGGAGGGTAGTTACCCTAACCCTCCTCCAATTATCTGGGGTCGAAGTGCTGCCAACGACTTTCCTGCTTAGACTCAGGATCCTAGAGTGACTCTGTGTATCGGACTACTTAATGCTGATGTGCATATTTCACAATTTATTTGAACTATGACCCAATGACTTTAGTTTCATTCTTAGATTTATCATCTACGCCGCCCAAGGAGGTTGGGTAACTTTTTGAGTCTTGGTCCTCCCAAGGTTTCTTCCTCATAACACATAGGGAAACATTTTTCCTTGCCACTGTAGCCCTAGGCTTGCTCAATTTGGGACTGGACGTAGATATTAGAAGATAATCTAAACTTGTAAAGTTGCTTTGAGACAATGCTCCATTGTAAAAAGCGCCATATAAATAAATCTGACTTGACTGATCAAAAGCATCATGAAGTCTGTCTTTTTATTGAAGTTCCAGAAGAAGTGCTTTCTCTGTTTAGATCTTCACTCTGTTGCATTTCTGTGACGTACAGTATATCTAGAACTTGAGAGAATTTTTTTCGCCCTTCTCAAAGCCGACCTCAATACCACAAGTAGTAGTGTGGTTCTTTAAAATAAAAATCAATATAACAGCTCAATATAAAAACTCAATATAGTGACATAATTGTTAGTTCCTACAAATCTTAGGCCTAGAAGCCCCTGGGGGTTCCCCATTGGTGATGCTGTATAATATGATTACTGCCCTGAAATCCAGTTAGTTTTATGGGATTTCTTAAACTATGATAACAATCTAATTCAGAATTAATATATCAGAGTAAGCTGTTAACATCCATAATAATGAGAGAACTAAAATCTCATATGTTATTAGTGTGCATGTAACCAAACACTTATTTCTCTATAGAGTTATTGAATAACGAAAAGCAAACCATAGTCATAAGCACATTCAATGCAGTATTCAATTTAGTTTTACTACAGTACTGCTTTAGAGCAGGAACTTGCACAAAAGGGGAATTTATTGGGTCCATTTCAGCTCTTTACACAGATATAGAATATTTGCAGTCCCAGTGAGAACAATCACGGCTCCAACTTCCACCATCAATGTGTTTTTGTGCACATAAATTCACCAGTGTGAGCCTACTAAATTTACATTAAAAACAGTTTAATAAATAAAAAAGATGACTGGACGGAAAGTCATCTCTTATATGAATAACGACCATGAGGAAATAAGTTTCAAACAAAGTGTTTGGCACTACTTCGACCACAGCTTGGGCTATTTAGCCAATCAGCTCTGATAAATGTCTTTCTTGGCAAGACTTCTTTCCTCAAATTAATGGCCAAACACACTTTGAAATAGCTGCTCTCCAGACAAAGTAAAGTAGCACATTGCCTCACCTATGTGCACATTTACAAGAACAACTGTTTAAATTGTGTTTAACATTAAAGTGACAGATAGTCATCATTTATCTATGTGTGTGTGTATATATATAGATGGGATTGTGTGAGGAATAAATGTGTGAGCTGTGTGTGACTTGCTGTGAACATGGCTCAGTGTGATCAAGGTGTTGCCATTATCATTACAGATATCTGTCCCCTAATAGTGGCGAGATGCTGGACGGTACTCTTTATGAGACCCCTGGGGGCCCACGCACTCCTCTCTGACCTAGAGGGAGAGCAGCAGCCCTTGTCAGCCTTGATTCATTGCAATTGGCTGGTGTCAAGGTGACCAATTCAATGTGCTGCAGCTTTAAAAGCACAAAGGACAGAGAGATGGATAGGACTGTGGACATGACATGCTCCCTTTCACACAAATAACCCACCCCACAAACACACCCACCGAACATCAGAGTACTGTAAAGACATGGCAGATTAGGACAGTAGAGTTGTACCTCGGGTCTCGTCGTTAATTCATTCCAGAACACATATAAAGATAAATAAGTTAATGTTTAAAACACCTACATCAACCTACAGCTGGCCAAACTCATTAACACAAAGCTTATTTTATAATAAAGTGTCGAAAAATCTCATGCCAATCTCATTTAGTGAGTAATGGGTTGAAAGTGGAAAGTAAAAGCAACACATTCAACACGATAAACACATAAATCTTCTCTGAATTGTGAATTATGAACCGTGAATCGAATTTTGGCTGAAATGAGCTGCGCAGCTCAGCTCATACAACCCCAATTCCAATAAAGTTGGGACGTTGTGTAAAACATAAATAAAAACAGAATACGATGATTTGCAAATCCTTTTCAACCCATATTCAATTGAATACACTACAAAGACAAGAAATTTAATGTTCAAACGGATGAACTTCATTGTTTTTTTGCAAATATTCACTCATTTTGAATTTGATGCCTGCAACACATTCCAAAAAAGTTGGGACAGGAGCATGTTTACCACTGTGTTACATCACCTTTCCTTTAAAAAAAACACTCAATAAGCATTTGGGAACTGAGGACACTAATTGTTGAAGCTTTGTAGGTGGAATTCTTTCCCATTCTTGCTTGATGTCCAACTTCAGTTGCTCAACAGTCCGGGGTCTCTGTTGTCGTATTTTACGCTTCATAATGTGCCACACATTTTCAATGGGAGACAGGTCCGGACTGCAGGTAGACCAGTCTAGTACCCGCACTCTTTTACTACGAAGCCATGCTGTTGTAACCCGTGCAGAATGTGGCTTGGCATTGTCTTCCTGAAATAAGCAGTGACGTCCCTGAAATAGACGTTGCTTGGATGGCAGCAGATGTTGCTCCAGAACCTGTATGTACCTTTTAGCATTAATAGTGCCTTCACAGATGTGCAATTTACCCATGCCATGGGCACTAACACACCCCCATACCATCAGAGATGCTGGCTTTTGAACTTTGCGCTGTTAAAAATCCGGACGGTTCTTTTCCTCTTTGGCCCGAAGGACACGATGTCCATGATTTCCAAAAACAATTTGAAGTGTGGACTCATCAGACCACAGGACACTTTTCCACTTTGCCTCAGTCCATCTCAGATGAGCTCGGGCTCAGAGAAGCTGGCGGCGTTTCTGGCTGTTGTTGATATATGGCTTTCACTTTACATGGTGAAGTGTTAACTTGCACTTGTATATGGAGCGACAAAATGTGTTCACTGACCATGGTTTTCTGAAGTGTTCCTGAGCCCATGTGGTAATATCCCTTACAGAATGATGTTGGTTTTTAATGCAACGCCGCCTGAAGGATCGAAGGTCACAGGCATTCAATGTTGGGTTTCGACCTTCGGCCTCTGAACCTTTTGATGATATTATGAACTGTAGATGATGAAATCCCTAAATTCCTTGCAACTGCACATTGGGAAACGTTGTTCTTAAACTGTTGGAATATTTGTGTTGAACCTCGCTCCATCCTTGCTAGTGAACGACCGAGCCTTTCGGGGATACTCCCTTCATACCCAATCACGACACTCGCTTGTTTCCAATTACCGTATTTTTCGGACCATACCACCGGATTATAAGACGCAATATCAACGATCGT
>JAJAGP010000185.1:209946-279860 GCA_025084515.1 Ancistrus triradiatus | reverse complement strand
GTACTGCGTGACTGACAGCGTTGTGTTTGAAATCTGCTTCGAAAATGAATGAATGAATGCACGTACCCTAATGCTGAAGCACATACCGTATTACTCCGCGATGCTGCGCACTACGGTTGCCGTAAGCTTCGTAACTTACCAAGGCCATGCTAAAACATTTTGACAGATTTATGAGCGCCGTGTACCATCTACAATCGGTTCTAGGTCAGAAAGCACAACCAGATTTAATTCATACATTAGACGCACCGCATTTTAAGGCGCACTGTCGATTTTTGAGAAAGTTAAAGGATTTTAAGTGCGCCTTATGGTCCGAAAAATACGGTAACCTGTTCACCTGTAGAATGTTCCAAACAGGTGTTTTTTGGGCATTCCTCAACGTTCCCAGTCTTTTGTTGCCCCTGTCCCAACTGTTATGAAACGTGCTGCAGGCATCAAATTGAAAAAAAAAGAGTGAATATTTGCAAAAAAACAATAAAATTTACCTGTTTGAACATTAAATATCTTGTCTTTGTAGTGTGTTCAACTGAATATGGGTTTAAAAAGATTTGCAAATCATCATATTCTGTTTTTATTTATGTTTTACACAACATCCCAACTTCACTGGAATTTGGGGTCGTACAAGTTTAAGAAAGTGCACCGAATATCGAGAAAGTGATGAGAACTGAGACAAATATTCCCAGTCAATATGCATTGAGAACTGAATTCGACAAGTTCCAAGGTGGTTGAGAACTGAGGTACCACTATTTACAGTCTTCCTTAAGCTTTCAAAACATTTCTTATATCTGTATTTACTGTATTATAATAGCACATAGAATTATTATAATATATAATACTATTTTATAGTTGGATGTATTCTCTACAGATCTGGATGTTTGCATCACATGTAGGTTACTGACAAAACTGGTCATTACTTCTAGATAACTTATCCATATATTGCTGCAAAAACATTATATTGTGCTTTGTGGAGATAGATGATGTCATGTGTGTTCTGTATATTACACTCTCTGATGCAATTGCATTTTTTTAACAGAAGAGAACGCAATCATGTTCCTATACACATTAAGAGTAATAAGTACACATAATTACGAATTATTATTCTTCAGAAATTAAAAAAAAGAATGTTTTCAATTGGTTGTTTAACAGGTACTGAAACTACAACAGAACATTGTATTATGAAATTTAAACCCCTGCTCTAGTAATTTCTCTTAACTGCAGGGACTAATGTTTATTTTTTTGTTTAAAAACGAATTCAAGGCATGTGTATTGTTTTGCATTGTTTAGATAAAAAAAAAAAAAAAAAAAATAGTGAACTCAGCATCATGAATTGAATCGTGAGCAGAGTGAATCGCTACACCTGTGGGACTATGGTGGCCTAGTGGTTAAGGTACGGACTAGAAGGTCCAGGGTTCAAATCCCACCTCTACCAAGCTACCACTGATGGGTAATTGAGCAAGGCCCTTAACCCACAGCTGCTTGGACTGTAAGACTGTATCAGTTGTAAATCTCTCTGGATAAGGGCGTTTGCTAAATGACATAAATGTAAATGCTATACCCCTAATACATTGTGCATGTTTAAATAGAAAGTGATGCTTTACACCAGCAGATGCAATTATAAACATATCCTTACTTAGCTGGCAGTATTGGATTTTTCATTTATTTTTAATTCTCCTCTTCTCATCACAATCACTCTCCAAAAGTTATCTCAACAACAAGGCCATGAATAAATAATAACTTTTTAAAGTCTCAATTTGTAAAGTCAGGAACGTATCTGATTGACTTAAATTCGAGTGCTAGCAGACTTATGGCGAGTCAGTATCATTGACAAAATGCTTTTCTTTCCCCCAACGAGTCTGTAACATCACAGAGTCGTGCATCTGAATGGGATTAAAATGATCAGTCCAAGGCGGAGTTGGCTGAAAAAGAGTAGGCAATTCTGCCAGTAATTTTCTCAGGGGGGGAGGAGAAAAACACAGACATGGCTGATCTGGATACAAATAAAATCGCTCCTGTAAACGAGGAAATTATCCAAGAACCTCATGCAAATTTAGTCCCGTCTGGATAGGGTTTAAAACCGCGAGTCTGTACTAGACGTCACCTCTCAACACGTTCCGTTTCACACTCAAAGCACATATGAGACTGTTTAAAAACTATTCAAAACAATGACAGTTTTCTCATTTCTATACGCAACAGTTTCTATAATCTAATTCGGCCAGCAGCAAACAGACTGTGTGGACTGAAGTTTCCACTCTCTGATCACTTTATTAGGTACACCTTCGTGTTTCTACACTCATTGTCCATTTTATCAGTCCCATTTACCATATAGACGCACTTTGTAGTTTCTTAATTACAGACTGTAGTCCATCGGTTCCTCTGCATACTTTTTGTTCGTCCTCTTTACTCTGTTCTCTAAAGGTCAGGACCCCCACAGATCAGGTACTATTTGGGTGGTGGATCATTCTAAGCACTGCAGTGATACTGACGTGGTGGTGGTGTGTTTGTGGTATGAGTGGATCAGACACAGAAGTGCTGCTGGAGTTTTTAATCCCCTCAGTGTCACTGCTGGACTAAAATAGCCTAAAAATGTCCAGCCACACACATCGTGAGAGCACTGATGAAGAATTAGAGCAATGAGGTAGCTGTGCAACAGAGTGCACAGTGAATGAACATTGTTTAAAAACTCCAGCAGCACTGTTGTATCTGATCCACTCATACCAGCACAACACACACTAACACACCACCACCGAATCAGTGTCACTGAAGTACAGAGAATGACCCACCACCCAAACAGTACCCGATCTGTGGTGGTGCTGAACATTAGAGAACAGAGTAAAGGTGACTAACAAAGTATGTAGAGAAACAGATGGACTACATTTTGTAAACACAGAACTACAAAGCACATCGACATGGACAGTGAGTGTAGAACAAGAAGGTGTACCCAATAAAGTGATAATGTCAACAGAGGTAATTGCAGAGCGACATAGAAGTGCTTGAGCTGCGTTTAGTTGATGTATGATCCAGCCGGAGTTCAGTCGGTACTTTGCTATACCAGAGAGGGCACAGTCGATCCTACATGTTTAATGTGGGCTGACAGGCGTGTAAATGCCAGCACTGTGGAATGTTCCGGGATCATCATCTACAATTCAAAGCAGATGTGTATGCTGCCCTATGCGACCTCTGCTGCCCGGGATGAGTTTGTTTGTGTGTAGAAGTGTGTAATGTATTAGGCCATGTTCTGTATTGTTGGAAAAAACCTATAAAGGCACTTCCATTACGAACTAGCCATTACAAGGTAAACTGTTATATGAAATACGCCAGGGTGAAGACATTCATTTCCTCAGTCCTATTTCAGCCATAGTTCTGAGATTTGATAATCTGCTACAGCAATTAGCTGGTCAGTGAACCGATCAGTCACTTGCTCACATATACAGATATCTGCCTAGACACTTTACTAGCTGTTACCAGTTCAGGATCAAGACTCCATATAAATGCAATATTTAAATTCAATGTAATCACACAATTGTGCACAAGCAGTTGCATCATTAGCACTAAGCATGTCTTAGACAAGTACAAATGAAGGAATCCAGTAGTTTTATCAGGATTTGATGCCAGGGCATACCTGGGGTTCATTACCAGCCGACGAAAGAAGTAAGTCCAGGTGATGTAATCCATGGCATCCTGCTTGGAAGCGATAGTTCCTGCAGCTATCTCTGCATTCAAGTGATCAGCTAGCACACCGAGTAAGCTGCAAAAGGATGACATCATAAATCAAGGGTAAATTAGGCTTTTTATGGGAAGAGTTTGGCTCGAAAATCAAAGGATGGAAAAAAAAACATAGCAGTCCAAGTGACAGTAAAATTATTGGGTTTTTTTTGTTTTGCTTGGAATAGCACTTGAATTAAATCTTTTTTCTATTCTTACAATTCCAAGAAACGTGAACACTTTGGAATAACCAGGAACAATAACGTCTGTGCTAATCTCCATCCAAGTCATAGTAACATACAAACAACCTACTCACAATTACATTTACATTTACAATCACTCCAATGTGGGAAACCAATCTGGCCTAACAGCTTCTCTAAAACTCAGGTATTCAAATGAATAATACGAAACTGAACATGTGGGTTATTAAAGTTGCCCTGAGTCTGAACCCAATTTCACAGGAAAGCCTGATGAACCTGGAAAGTACACTCATTGACCAAAACAAAACAAAACAAAACAAAACAAAAAAAACAAACCCTCACCAAGAAAGAGTTGTTGGAATCTAATTCAACTTTATATGTGTGAATGTAATGATGATATATGTAAGTGATTACAACATTAGAGCAAACGGATAAGTTTACTGGGGAAAACTGAACAATTTTAATGAGGCTCTAGGTACCCTCGTAGCTGCCTCTAGTCTGGATACAACATGAGATGTGGTTGGGCATAGAAGGAAAAAAGGTTCCGTATGGGATTTTGTGACACATTTGCCCACAGATATTGCAGCTGGGACTGGAGATCCTGTACACCTCGTAGGTTGCCGAAGCTGGCATTCTAGCTGGTCCCATACATGCTGGATTGGCCATAAATCCTGGGAAAACCTCCTGAGTGTGGGCAAGCATTATCCTGCTGAAAAATACCGGTTGGAAGCCCTGCCATGAGAGGCAACATGTGGCTACAGGATGTCCTGCACATATCACTGAGTTGTTAGTGTCCCTCGTATCACCACTAGGGGTGACCGACTGTTGTATGCGATGGCTTCCCAGATCATCACACCAGAAGTTGGGGCAGCGTGTCGTTCCACAGCAGAGGCAGGATTGAAGGATTCAACCATGAGGCTTCCATACTCAAACCCGACCGTTGTTAGATCCCTAACAGAACCTAAATTCGACACTAAAGACCGTACGGTCCCAGTCCGTAGCAGTCCAAGATTCTAGTTCACGACACCAATGTGAATGAAGCCGATGGTGGCTGGCTGTCAATGGCAGGACATTTAATGGGCACCATGATAACACATTTTCTTCTCCTAAGCACAACCGGGCAGGTGTGTAGTGAAGGTGCCATGTGTTTGAATGGTGGACAATAAAACAATGGGAGCTGTTTGTGCTTGTCAGTGGATAAAATGATCCTGTGTACTGGAGGTCTGTCTGGGCCATCCAGAGCCTGTTACCAATGTGTGTGTGCCCTCACAGAACTACTGCTCCCAACACCTCCTAACCTAAGGACACAATAGCCTAAATGGCGTGCAATTAGTCTAAACAACCATCTGCTTCTCTCAGTCCAAAGATGCGCCCCCTCTTATAGTCTGTCATCTGGACAAAATGTCTTTGAGTGCGTTGTAGAGGCATGTCTAGCAGTCAGCCATCTCTCACTAAGAGATACACTACCCAAAAGTAGCTCTGAGAGCCTTTTTATAGGGCAGTGGGGAAAGCACGTTTTCGCTCTCTTGTAGCAATTTTCTATATTTCTGCATAAATATGACCTAAAACATCATCAGATTTTCACACAAATCCTAAAAGTAGATAAAGAGAACCCAGTTAAACCAATGAGACAACAATATTATACTTGGTCATTTGTTTATTGAGGAAAATGAGCAATTTTTTTTGGAGAGCAGTGGCTTTCTCCTTGCAACCCTGCCATGCACACCATTGTTGTTCAGTGTTCTTCTGATGGTGGACTCATGAACATTAACATTAGCCAATATGAGAGAGGCCTTCAGTTGCTTAGAAGTTACCCTGGGGTCCTTTGTGACCTCGTCAACTATTACACACCTTGCTCTTGGAGTGATCTTTGTTGGTTGACCACTCCTGGGGAGGGTAACAATGGTCTTGAATTTCCTCCATTTGTACACAATCTGTCTGACTGTGGATTGGTGGAGTCCAAACTATTTAGACTATTTATCAACAACTCTTTTTCTGAGGTTCTCAGAAATCTGCTTTGTTTCTGCCATGATACACTTCCACAAACATGTGTTATGAAGAGCAGACTATGACAGATCCTAGTTCTTTAAATAAAACAGGGTGCCCACTCACACCTGATTGTCATCCCATTGATTGAAAACAGCTGGCTCTAATTTCACCTTCAAATTAACTGCTAATCCTAGAGGTTCACATACTTTGCCACTCACTAATATGTAATATTGGATCATTTTCCTCAATAAATAAAAATGACCAAGTATAATATTATGTCTCATTGGTGTAACTGGGTTCTCTTTATCTACTTTTAGGACCTGTGTGAAAATCTGATGATGTTTTAGGTCATATTTATGCAGAAATAAAGAAAATTCTAAAGGGTTCACAAGCTCCACTGTATATATTGTATAAATTCATTTCTAAATGTCTGGGTGTTTATCATTCCACAAAAGGACAAACAACTTCAACAAAAGAAGGAACTTCTTACTACACAAAGTTCATTTTGTGGCTGAGCTCACACGTAATTCAGTGAATTTCTGGGTAAATGTGCTGAGAGTCGTAAGAGTTTTAATTAGGAATAAGGAATATTAGGGAATGTCAACACATGCCAAAACCTAAATACCACCCAAACTGCTTCCTGAACAACTACCCAACATTAAGGGAACAAAAACATATCCAGAAATTTACAGGAGACTGTCAAGGAGACTACATAATGAGTTAAGGGACTTGTGAGACTTAAGGTCACCCCTAGGCACTTTGTGGAATTATTTCACAAATCCATGTCACTGCTGAATGCCCTTGCAACTGACGTTTTGTACTTGTTAGCACCACAAGACTCCCAGTTTAAATGTAAACAAACTGGGCAGACCTGTAAATGTCATTTGGAACTGTCATTTGAATGAACTAAATAAGTCCATCTTTTTATTCATTGTTACTCTCACCTGGACTCAACAGGGAAGGGCTCATAGAGGAATTTCTTGTAGAAATCCTTCTTAATATCATGAACCAGAATGACAGCTTTGCCCTGGTCATCGAACTGAGGTCTGCCTGCCCTCCCCATCATCTGCAGAACATCTGCAAAAGCAATAACACAGGAGCTCCAGTACATCTGTGTGTACGCAGTAACAAAAGCATACACACCAAACAACCGCTGTTACCTGTAATGGGGTAATCCACATAGCGGTGAGTCTTTCCATCGTAGTATTCCGTACCCTTCACAATCACCAGGTGGGCAGGGAAGTTCACACCCCAGGCCAGAGTGCTAGTGGCAATCAGAACCTTAATACAGGTAGAAAATGAGATCCCAAATTGAAATGGCAGGCATCCATGGTCAAAACCCACATTTCGTTGTATTGCACATACATATTTAAATTTGAAAAGCAAACATTAGGTGCATACATGTTAAAACATACTGGACAAAAAGAAACATAAGAAACTTAAAATTTGGCATAAGCAAGAGTTCCAGTGCATCTGCAGATGACCCACTAATGTTTCTGAAAGTCTAAAGGCTGTTACACACAACATGATGAGGAAATGCTAAATATTCGGACGCTTTAAAATTTTTATTTTTTTTTCAAAACTGACACAGCAGGAACGGCAAGATTTTTTTCTAATTTTGTGGCCTAGATCAATTTTGTTTCCCACATCAAATAAACAGACAAGGCAAACTAAATGTCTTCTTCAAATGACGAAGACATCACTTTGCTAATTACGAATGAAAATGCTGATATTGTGTACATCCGATTTGGGAAAAAAGAAAGGAGCACAGAGAGTTTCACCTCCTCTTCCAAGAGCTGAAAGAAAAAAAATTATTCCACAAAGTGCCTAGAGCTGACCTTAAGCTCCAAGAATGAAATGGCTGCCAGCAGTGGCAGACTAAAAATACAGGAGCTACTTCATGGGACGCAGATGCGACGGTGATTGGTCAGTGAGTTTTTCTCGCTGGTGCAAGTTCCCAAAAATTGAACAGAGGGCAAATAAAATAACACTGCATTTTTGCCAAGTTTGGTGTGGAAGATACCGTCATTAAACACATGCTTGAATTAAGGACAAGCAAACAAACAAAAGCCCTTTGGTGGGTAATGGCCTTAATACTTCAAATATCTTCTTGATGCATGCTCAATGATCCAAGAAGTTGAATCTGTTCATCTGGACATAGCTTTTGTTGGAGAAACGTTTCGTCACTCATCTAAGTGACTTCTTCAGTCTCAGCAGTTGGAAAACTTCCCCAATCTTATATACAGCACCTTTGCATAACCACTGGTACCAGCACCATGGCATAACAGTGGGACCGGTGATCAGTTTAATATGCAGATTGACATAGCCATTAACGACAATGGCCACGTTTGCCATTCACACAGGATTGGGGAAGGGCTGCGATGGCTCCGTTGTAAGATGGTGAGAGGTGTACTCTGAGGCCCCCTCCTCAGTTCAGGGGATGGACGTTCCCTTTTTACAAAAATGGCTTTCTTTTACTCCGCGTTCAAACCATCGCCCCATTCCTCCCTATCAAGGAATCTGCACGTCTTCATCCTTGAAAGAGTGGCCACTGGCCTGTAGGGGTGTGTAAACCGCAGAGTCCTGACCTGATGAGGTAGCTCTTCTAGTTGTGGCCATCCAATATGCAAAACTATGTCATATTTATATGCAAAAAATATGCAAAAAAGTTCATTTCAGTGAATTTATAACAAAACCACCATTCCCTTTTGCATTAGTTTTGTGATGTGAGAATCACAGAAAGCCTGAATATTACTGGTAAACTATTAACTGGAAACATTACAGGAATAATACTGCTGGTGGCTATTACCCATGGCCCTTAGTATACAACTGATGAAAACAGTAGAAAAATGGCTGGCAGGAGTCCGTTACCTGAATCTTGCAGTTGACAAAACAGTCTTCCACAGTCTTTCTTCTCGCTCATGCAAGCCAGCGTGATGCAAACCTATCCCAAAAGCCAATGTCAGCTTCAGGTTTGAATCCCTCACTGTGGCAATGATGTCTGTCATCTGTTAGAAAAACAAAAAGATGAATAACATGTTCAGGAAAGTATATTATCATCTCTTCTAATGAGCTGAGCACATATCGTACATATATATATATATATATATATATATATATATATATATATATATATATATATATATATATATATATATAAAACAAACATTACTTTGTACTTAGTTTGTTCATTATAATGCAATACTCTGACTACTCTTTACTTAAAAGAAAAAAAAAGTGCTTTGTTGTTGTTTAAGCGACATGATTACTGTGGAAAACAGAATTTATGAACCAACATACCACATTAATTGGGACTTTTAAAACCTTTTTTTTTTGTCCGGTTTCATAACATTCCCAATTTTTAAAGGTAGTCTAAATGGCATTTTCAATAATGTATGGCTGCATGGTGACTAGTTTCCATTTTTACTTTATTTGGTGCACTAAAAATATGTTCAAGTATTGCCATGTATTTTGACATATCAAGTTACATAAAGTAAGTCAATTGGATATGTGACGCATATCATTTCCAATTCCACTCTTTCAGGTCTAATGGGAAGCTATGCAATTTTGCCAGTACATTAAGTTCATCTTAAGTTTTGTGAAAGTTCTCTCATAGCTCCTGTCTCCAGTTTTTTTTATCTTCTTTTTCCCAGTAAATGTGTTCATTCTGTCCCTACAAGATGCCACAGCAAGTTAACCTCTGTAATTATGTTACCAAGCTTGTAACTCCAGACCTCATGAATAATTAATGGAACCCCACGGTCTGATAAGGAACAGACTATATAGTGACTAAAACTTGTCCTAAACTGTATTACAGACATTAAGCATTAATACAATACTATATATGTATAGCTGTATTTGATGATCAAATCCGAGCAGCTGATGAGATCGAGGAGAAGGCAGAGCATGAGAGAGAGAGATAGTGATATATACAGAGGGATAATGGATGAGCCAGTAAAGGAAGAGGCAGGGAGACCCCTGCTGGGAGACGGACAGCTCGCGCCAGCCGCCTGTCACTCAAACAGCGGGGAGTCCAGTCGCTACACGGTCCAGTGCAGAGAGGCAGCAGCAGCGGGGTGCAGCATATATCACTGGAACACACAGACAGTGCAGGCAACACTCTGCAGCCACACACACACTGCATATCTGAGCTATTTTCACCTTCCTGCCTCACGTCTATTATAAATCAGGACGTCTTTATTCACCTAGCAGCTCAGCAATTAACGTCATTTATTAAGCAAATGCTGGTAACGTCACATGCATGATATTATCGCAGCTGTATTAAAAGTATTATGTTGCCGCAATGACATGGTTAAATAATAATAAAGCCAGCATATTACACTGCAACAAGTAAGTTGCGATTAGCGAATGCTCAATGTTTAAATTGTACATTTAAAAGACTTTTCCTAAGTTAAATTAAGAATTGAGAGCTGCATAATGCAAAAACAATAAGGTTGCCTCACTTGTCGCACATTAAGTCTTTTACATGCACACTAATAGTTGCAATAATTTTTAAAGTGCTCGTGTAAACAGTATGCTCTGACAGCTAAAACTAGCCTGAATTCACCATTTATACATTTATACTCTCAATCCCATATCTGTCACATTTATATAACTGTGCATGTGCTGTAGAACAACTAGGGGGAAAAGTCTGTTCAAATCATATATACTGTTCCATTAAGATGCTAGTGCATATCCTCACGCACCTGAACCATTCCAACGAATGGGTTCCATTTCCATCTCTAGGACATTACAGGTATATATAATTCACCATAAGAAACATTATTATTATTATTATTATTATTAAGAAAAGCTGTCCTGACAACTGAAAAATAGCCTTTATTAGCTGTCCCTGGTCTCTAACGTTACATTTTATAATGAAACATAATTAAAATCATTCAGAAATGATAGTAATTAAAATAACATCCATCTTTAAAAGAAATATTTTAGTCACGTCCCCAGGTTTTCACTCAGTCCTGTTACCCTAACATAATCCCACAAGTCACATGTTCAACAGGAAGCTGTATTATCGCCGCCCAAGGAGGTTGGGTCCCTTTTTGAGTCTTGGTCCTCCCAAGGTTTCTTCCTATAACACCCAGGGAGTTTTTCCTTGCCACTGTCGCCCTAGGCTTGCTCAATTTGGGATTGGACGTAGATATTAGGAGATAATCTAAACTTGTAAAGTTGCTTTGAGACAACGCTCCATTGTAAAAAGCGCTATATAAAAAGATCTGACTTGACTTGACTTGGATCTTCTGAAGACCATGGGAATACCAAAAACACGTTCTGACTGAGAAGATCAATCTCTACTTACAATCCTGTTACTGAAATTATTTTTTAGAAGTTATTTGTTTAATCACTCACTTTCTTTCTTATCTGCTTGGTCATGAACAGGGTCGCAGGAGAGCCGATGCCTAGGGTGCAAAGCAGGGACAACCCTAGACAGGGCGCCGATCCATTGTAGGGTTTTTGTTTATTGGGGAAATACCCATTTTTGGTAAATCATTAGTTTAGTGCAATCATCCAGTGCTATTAGTATGGACGCCATATGGCTACATTTCATGTATTTGGTAATTCTGTACTGAAAACTCTTGTCCCTGTTAGTCAGTACTGTAACAGTAATGGGAGAAACAATGTGAAAACAAAATAAATTTGCCTGAGATTGACCAATGCTCGTTATGAATAGTCAAATGTGTGCTGTTAGATTGAGTGTTGAAAAACTGCAGAAAATTAAGTTTAAATGTTAAGAGTTACAACAAGCAAATGGCACCCATTCGGCAGAATGACACTTCTACAGTTTCTGGAATTGCTATTGTGGATGTTCGGTCCTCAAAACAACAGAAATACACACACATTCACACACAGTGTGACTTCAAAATAGAAGACACTTCTGTTTTATAGATGTTAGCAGTTGTGCTGTATGGTAAACTGATTTCAGGCATACAGCAGTTATATAAGCATGCAGGTATTCATGTGTGGTTGTGTTTCAACTCAGCGTGTCACAGACATGTCAGAGGTTGTGTTCTTATTTTGACTGGGAGCTGCTGATTGCAAACACCACATTTAGCACCATATTTCTTCCAAAAGGACTACAGTTAAGCACTGTGAAAATATTAGTATACATCAGAAACTGAAAAGAACTGTTTGCTCATGATCTTGAGCAAATCCATGAGTATGCACGAGGAATTTACTTGGAGATGACACCAACTTTTCCCAGCTAATGCCAGTCCAGGCGAACTATGTAATCACAGTAAAACCACGGCTTTAGGAAAACCTCAATCATTTCTCACCCTGGGAGATGGGGAACAGAGAAATGAGGGGATAACTGGGCACAGGAAGACGTTGTGTCATGAAATGTAAAAAGGACTGAGACTTGGAGAGGTTGTGGTTTTATCCTCAGTGGGCAGATTCAGACCTGTTGTCTATTGGCTGGTGTTTCAGAATGGCAGGACTGGGTACAATGATATATGGAACACTGAGAAACATGTTGATGCTCATATGATAAAGTCATGTGTTAAAAAAAACAAAAAAAAAAAAAAAACTTTAGATCATTCTGACCTCTCTCTCATCCTGGTGCAACCACTGTTTTGGGTCATCCTCTGTGGCCAGGAATGCGATCAGGTCGAGAGCAGTGAGACGCGTCTGCCGCCGGGATGACACAAATATCAGCACGGGCTTGGCAGGAGAATGGCTGCGGATGGCTGTGAAGGATAGTGCAAAAGTGTAGCTCAAGTAAAATGCCAGGTCAAAATAACACAACATTTCTCAAATTTTAATGCGTACATTTTAAAATATCTTGAAGAAAATGAAAGGGAGTTTGGGAATGCTTTCTGGAAGTCTTTGGCCACCATTAGATTTGTTGTTTTAGCAATGGTGCAGTAATAACCATTTATATGTCATATTCATATCATACATATTGTCAACCATCTGACCCAGAATTTTGGATTTATCAGTACATGATCCTCTTTTCACCTGATCTTCATTCCAATCTTTGTGGGTGTTAGCATTTGTGAGCATTTAGCCTTTTCACTATGGTCTCCTTCCAAATAGTGGTTTCTTGCCTGCTAGCCTTCCTGTAACTGTTGATCAGTCCTGCACACCGGCTTGGAGGAATTTTAGCCCATTCCTCCATACAGAACAGCTTCAATCAACTGTGGGATGTTGGTGGGTTTCCTCATATTAACTGCTCGCTTCAGGTCCTCCCACAACATTTCGATTGGATTAAGATCAGGACATTGACTTGGCAACGACTTTGGTAGAACGACTTGTGTGCTTAGGGTCGTTGTCTTACTGCATGACCCACCTTCTCTTGAGATTCAGTTCATGGACAGATGTCCTGACATTTTCTTTTAGAATTCTCTGATATAACTCAGAATTCATTGTTCCATCAATGATGGCAAGCTGCCTCGCGCAGATGCAGCAAAACAGGCCCAAACCATGATACTACCACCACCATGTTTCACAGATGGGATAAGGTTCTTATGCTGGAATGCAGTGTTTTCCTTTCTCCAAAGATAATGCTCATCTTTTAAACCAAGAAGTTTTATTTTGGTCTCATCTGTCCACAAAACATTTTTCCAATAGCCTTCTGGATTGTCCACGTGATCTTTAGCAAACTGCAGATGAGCAGAAATGTTCTTTTTGGAGAGCAGTGGCTTTCTCCTTGCAACCCTGCCATGCACTCCATTGTTTTTCAGTGTTCTTCTGATGGTGGAGTCATGAACATTAACATTAGCCAATGTGGGAGAGGCCTTCAGTTGCTTAGATGGTCCTTTGTGACCTCGCCAACTATTACACGCCTTACTCTTGAAGTGATCTTTGTTGGTCGACCACTCCTGGGGAGGGTAACAATGGTCTTAAATTTCCTCCATTTGTACACAATCCGTCTGACTGTGGATTGGTGAAGTCCAAACTCTTTAGAGATGGTTTTGTAACCTTCTCCAGCCTGATGAGCATATTATTATATTATATATTAACACTAACACTACTAATCTTGTAATGCTATTGGCTCAGTCTTAAGCAACAGCAGCTGGAACAGGCATGAAAACTTCAGAAGAGTAAAAAACACAACCTTTTGTATGTGAGCTCAAAGGCATAAAATGCTGTAAGTGCAAAGATTTGGGCACCAATTGATTCACGGTGGTTTCTGTCAAGTACTGCCAAGTACTGACTGACAGGGTGTCCAAATCTGCAGATGTCACATTTTATTTTTTCTTCCAACATGTTAAATTCAGCAATTAAATACTGTGCATTAACATTTGTAGAAATGTGCCATATTAATGTTTCAAGCAGAGGTTAGGCTAGCTTAGTTTCGCTTAGAAAATCGATGTTTCATGAGGAGTCCCCAAACTTTTGATATATGTCTTGTAATTTCAGTCTAATTTGATTTCTCTCAAGATGTGAAATTAATCATTGTCTGCCTTGATAATATTTAGGACAATGAAGAATTACATATTCTGCAGTTTATTGATTATTACAGTATTCACAGTTGCCCTCAATATGTTTCTTCATATTTCTAAAACAAGGTGCTGTTTAACCCTGCATGTTCAAATAACATTCTTGATCATATGGTCTCTTCTTGCTTATTTCAGTTTGTATTCCTGCCCTTTCCAACTTTACTTTCAATATTATAAAAAAACTGTCTTCCAGTCTGGTCTGTGCCCCATAGATTTTGCCATTTATCCTTCATTTTAGCCTTAATAATACTTTTAACTTCTTCTTTTCTGCATTTTACATTCATCTTTATACTATTCATTCCTGCCGATTTCTTATAGCGACATCTTGCAATTGATAGTTCCAGTAATTATCTACCAAGCCTTGATCTCTGACGTATTTCCGAATTTTATCCACGAACCAATATGTACGAACCCAGCAGAAATTTCAGAAGCGAGCAAAAAACTGAAAAGTGTGCCAAAAACAGAAGTGAGCAAAAAGCAAAACGTGCTGCCGCACTGGAAGTGTGCAGTTCTTGTTTCTGTGCTCTTGCTCGGTTTTCTTGATTTTGTGTCCTCGTTGTGTCTGACTTGCTCGATTTAAAATTATTTTGCACTCTCGTGTTACAAATAGTGATCTCACTCCATAGAGGCTTTTGTGTGAGTTACTCGTGTTGTGTCTATGACTTTCCGTTACTTATTTGTAACAAGCTATAAATGCCATTTGTGAGTGTATGTGCCTGTCCTATTGTAAGTAGTACTCCTTTGTTTATTCCCCCAATACCTGTATATTCTCTCTAACCTCTCACTATATAAACTGGTTTACATTCACTCTCGCGCCTTTGTTTCAGCTGACAGATCTTCCGTGTTGTTCGCAATACTGTCTATCAATGCATTTTTTGGCTTCTATTAAACAAAAGTATCAGGTCCTCTTAAGTGTTATGGCTTTCCCCTACACAGGGTCATAACAGCTGTGCTGCTGGGGTTTTAAGCACCTTTGTGTCACTGCTGGACTGAAAATAGTCAACCAACCAAAAATGTCTAGCCACCAGCATCCTGTAGGCAGCATCCTAGGAGCACTGACAAAGGATTAGAGGAAGACACACAGTGTTTAAAATCTCCAGCAGCACTGCTGTGCCTGATCCAGTCATACCAGCAAAACATACACTAACATACCACCACATGTCACTGCAGTGCTGAGAATGATCCACCACCCAAATAGCACCTGATCTGTGGTGGTCCTGTGGGGGTCCTGACCATCAGAGAGTAAAGGTGACTAACAAAATATGTAGAGAAACATATGGACTACAGCCTACTGTATAATTGTAAATACACAGTGCTTGTCTATGGTAAGTGGAACTGATAACACGGAGGTGTACCTAAAAAAGTGATCGGTGAGTGTATATGTGCATTAAGACAACAGAATTCTCATTCATTCTACTGACACTTGCAGGACAGAGCTAAATCAGATTAAAAGTGACAGCTAAGGTCACATTCGTTGCTTATTTCACGTCAGGAGTAAATTTTATGTTAATAGACATTAGTTTTTATGCGAATGTACCTCGGAAGACAGGCTTATTCATGGTGGCCATGCGAGGACAGTAATGCTGCCCTGGGAAACCCTGGATGTGCACCTCCAAAGGGACCGGACGAACTGAGGGTCGGAAATTAAACAATCCCACCTGAGAGAGAGAGAGAGAGAGAGAGAGAGAGAGAGAGAGAGAGAGAGAGAGAGAGAGTGAGAGCGAGCATCTGGCCATGTGCCTGACATTGTGACCCATCTGGGCAATTACAGCTCGTCATTGTCGCCTGTCCCAGAGCACTGCTCTTCCACAAGTGGTGCAGGCCTGGCTGCGTGTGCGCACATATTAAAAGGCCTGGATAATGGATTGGGCAGGTAATGCTGTGACCCAGTCCAAACAGCATCAGACAGATTTATGGACAGTCTCTGCTCCCCTCCTGCCACTAACTGTCGAACAACGTTTACATAGCCACTGTTGCTTGCCCTGACTCACCCACAGTCCTGCTACATTTAGTGGCCAGAAATGCACACACAAGAGCCAGCTCTGGTGCAACAACACTGACGGGCTACCACTGTATGCTGCTACAACACTTTGCTGATTTCGGCCAAGCACTGGGCATTTTTCTCCACGTTTTATTCCAGGTCAGGGTCACAGGGACACCGGCACCAATCCATGGCAAACACAGGTACAGCACAGGTGTTCCACATGATCGAACCTTAACATTAACAGGTAACTATCATTCTGTATTTGTTAATAAGCATATGACTGTTGGGATTGTGTAAGAGGAAAAATAACAGTCTAGGGATATAGCTGCCGTTTGAAACTCAAAACAAAATGTGGGGTTTGTCTTTTGAGGCTGCATCACACTACCCAGGTGTTGATTAATAACAGCGTACTGGTTTTAAAGCATAAAATTATGGCGAGTGCCTAGCAATGCACTTTTAGAAATGATTTCACTCAAAAAAGTGCAATAACAATGAGATTTGTTTAGAAAAGCAAAATAGTACAGCCGCTTAATCAGTTGAGAGGAGGCAACAAGGTGGCTTTGTGGGTACCACTGTCGCCCCACAGCAAGAAGCACCTGGGTTCGATCCCAGGTTGGAGTGACCTGGGTCCTTTCTGTGTGGAGTCTACATGTCCTTCGCGTGGGATTACCCCAGGTACTCTGGTTTCCTCCCACAGTCCAAAGACATGCACTAGGCTAATTGATCATGCTAATTGGCCCAACCTCAGCGTATATATGAATAGTCTCGATGTAACCTTGTGTATCGATGTAGCCTTGAGTGTCTGTCATTAAAACAGCCATATAGCGACGTTAAAGAAATTCAAACAAACACATCAACAGTGGAGAGAGAAAGAGAAAGAGAGAGAGAAATTAGGAAAAGTGGATGGTTTTGCTGGCTGCCACGAAGACCTCACCTGTTTGATGCCCAGCCAGTCTGCCAGATCACGTGCATTAGCAAGTGCTGTGGAGAGTCCCACCACTCGAACAGGTTTGGAGGTATGGGATGAGATGAAGTTGGTTCGAGATACAATGACCTCCAGAACTGGACCTCTGTCCTCCCCTGGGCATAGACATGAAGGGCAGATGTAAGAAGTACGCAAAGAGCAGTGTTGGGTGCGTTATCAATTAAAAGAAATGTCATTATTATTACAGTTCATAAACAGATTTCATGCACCAGTATTGAATATTTTAATTAAAATGTGTTATACACACACACACACACACACACACGCACACACATACAGTGAGGCAAAAAAGTATTTAGTCAGCCACTGATTGTGCAAGTTCTTCTACTTACAAAAATGAGAGGTCTGTAATATTCATCATAGCTACACTTCAACTATGAGAGACAAAATGAGGAAAAAAAATCCAGGAAATCACATTGTAGGATTTTTAAAGATTTTAATTGTAAATCATGGTGGAAAATACGTATTTGGTCAATAAAAGTTCAACTCAATACTTTGTAACATACACTTCGTTGGCAATGACAGAGGTCGAACGTTTCCTGTAAGTCTTCACCAGGTTTGCACAAACTGTAGCTGGTATTTTATCCCATTCCTCCATGCAGATCTCCTCTAGAGCAGTGATGTTTTGGGGGAACATGGACTTTCAACTCCCTCCACAAATGTTCTATGGGGTTGAGGTCTGGAGACTGGCTAGGCCACTCCAGAACCTTGAAATCCTTTTTACGGAGCCACTCCTTTGTTGCCTGAGTAGTGTGTTTGGATCATTGTCACTTAAACACCCATTCAGTCGTTCCTGTCCCCTTGCAGAAAAATAGCCAAAAGCATGATGTTTCCACCCCAATGCTCACCAGTAGGTTATATGGCGTCTTGGGATGCAACTCAAGAAATTTATTCCTCAAACAAGACGAGTAGTTTTCCCCAAAAAGTTCGATTTTTGGTTCATTGACCACATGCTATTCTCCCAATCCTCTTCTGGATCATTCCATTATGCTCTTGGCAAACTTTCAGATGGGTTTGGAACATTACTGAATTAAGGAGGGGGACACGCCTGGAACTGAAGGGGGGAATCTGAGTCCCTCTCGGCATGGTTGTTACTGATTGGTTAGCCTGTTGTATTTGGTCCCAGGCTATCTGCAGATATCAGGTCCCTCCGTGTAGTTCTGGATTTTTTGCTCACCGTTTCCTCATGTCATTTTGACCCCACAGGATGAGACTGCGTGGGAGCCCCAGATCGAGGGAGATTACAATGGGTCTTGTATGTCTTCCATTTTCTTGAACAATTGTAACCACAGTTCGATTTATTTCACACCACATGCTTGCCTATTGTAGATCACTATTCCCAAGCCTGCTGCAGGTCTACAATTTTCTTCCTGGTGTCCTTCAACAGCTCGTGGTCTTGGCCTGGTTGAGTTTGGAGTCTGACTGGTTTTGAGGCTGTGGAAAGGGTCCTTTTTATACAGATAAACAGGGTCAACAGGTGCCATTAATAAGGTAACGAGTGGAGGTCAGAAGCGCTTCTTAAAAAAAGAAGTACAAGTCTGTGAGAGCCCAGAAATCTTGCTTGTGTTTGTGGGTGACCAAATACTTATTTTCCACATGTTTCAATTAAATTATTAAAAAAATCCTACATTTTGTTTCCTGAATTTTCTTTTCTCATTTTGGTCTCTCATATGAAGTGTACCTATGATTGAAAAATTAAGACCATCCCCCCCCTCCTTATCTCTCATCTTTCTAGTAGGCGGACTTGCACAATCAGTGGTCTGGAAAATAAATACTTTTTTTGACCCACTGTATATGAACAAAGAAATGACCCAGCCAAATTGTGTGTGAAGTATCTGGGGTTCATACTAGGTGCAATGAAAAATAACAATAAAAGTAAAGGTTTTAAGACACACTTTTTTGTTCGTATTTAGATTTCTCATTTTGGTTTTGTTTAGTCGTGTTACAAAGTAACTGAAAATAACATGGCAGATCTGATGGGAGAAGTACAGACCTCAAAAAAGAAAAAACACCAAAACAAAAAAAATAAAATAAAACAAAAAAAAGGTAAACACACACATCAGCAGTGCTGAGTGCGTACTGACAGTAGTCTGAGAAGGGGCAGTGCACAAACCACTGACAGGGTGTTTGCACCCAAGGCTTGTTGATGCGTGACAGCAGCAAATCCTATCCTGTCAGGTCCGAATGGACAGAAGAGCCACTGTGGTAAAAGTGATAGAAATATGTGATGCTGCTTACAGGTGTAATGCGTTATAACTAGGGGTGTAATGATGCACTTTGCTCATGATTCAATTCAATTCACAATTTTCTCATAACTATTGGTTTTACATTCTATAAAAGACATTTATTGGTGATGCACATTTTTATTTTTATTTGTGATGCACATTTTTAAAAGTATCCTGTAAAAAAAAATAAATAAAAGTTGAAACAGCAGTTTCAAATCGTAAACAAATGCTCTATTGTAGCTTCACCCTATCCTAAACGACCGAGTGAAAACATTCCTTTTTTATTTCTGAAGAATAATAATTGGACTTGTATTGTATTCAAATTTTAAAAATAATCTTTAGTCTGCTGCAATTAAAAAAAAAAGAAAGAAATAGGAGTCTCACTGAGAATGAGACATGTAGTTGCGCATGGCACATGATCGTGCGCTCTGGTGTTCAAAAAAATGCAACTGCACTTGCATTAGATGGCCTAATGAACAAGAATGCATAATCCAACTCGACTGTGCAAAAGTCTTAGACCACCATATATAATTATTCGTCTCTCTAATCGAATACAACCAGAAAAATACAGGAAATTTGCATACAGTATTAAAACTGAAAGAAATCAAAATAATACAGCTTCTATAGCCTACAGTGGCAAGTATTTAATGTGACCTCCCCTTACACTTGAGCAATAGCAGCATCTGGCAAGTTCATCAGGATGCCAAGCTACCCTTCCACGGTCCGAGAACCTTGATCAGTAATGTTTTATTAGAAGGACAGCAGCTAAGAAACCACTTTATCAGAAGGGAACAGGGTGAAAAGGCTAAGATATGCAAAAGCTCACAAAGATTGGCATGAAGATCAGTGGAAGAGAGTATTATGGAGTGACAAATCCAAGTTTGAAATTTTTGGGCCCAATCATTGACAATATGTTATGTATGGTCATTACTACCATTGCTACAACAACAAATCTAACGGTAGCCTAAGACTTTTGCACACTACTGTATTTGTCTGCTACAAAGTCAAATGTTTCCTGATCTGACTGTTAAGACTTAGGTGTGTGTGTGTGTGTTTGTTCTTACCGAGCAGATGGATCTCATCAATAATGAGGATCGCCACTTTCTGAACGTAGCTGCGATTTTGCCAGCTGCGACTGACTCCATCCCACTTCTCTGGAGTGGTCACGATCAGATCGGCCTGTGCTATGGCCCTCATGTCTGGGGTCACATCACCCGTCATCTCTACCACCCTACAGACAGAAAGATAATAATCGATCAACAATTGTAAAATAATCGGCTATGTATAAAGACGGCTGTCTTAGAACTCACTTCCTGCCAAGCTTCTCTTCAATCCTGATCTTCCAGTCTTCCATTCTCTCTCTGACCAGTGCTTTCAGAGGAGCAATGTACACCACCTGCAATCAACAAACACATTTATCCTTCCAAAAGTGTTTGAATCAGTCACATTTACACTTTCTTTTATTTCCATTTGTTTTTCAATGTCCCATCAAATCTGATCTGACCGGTTTATTTAAACACATTCTCTGAACAATGGCTTGAATACCTGATGGCAGTCAGATGACAAAAAAACATATGTTATGATAGAGAAGAACACCAAATTAGCCCAATTTGACCAGAACACAGCTGGAAGGTTAAATACTGACATGCTTACTTTATTCAATATATTATTCATATATACTTTTTTCTAAGTTCTATAGTTTTATATTCTCTATTGTATTATACTCGTCATAATATTGTATTCTATTTATCATAGTCTACATATTATATTTTCTTTAAGTATGTTTTCTCTTTTAATATTACAATTCCTCTAAAATGTTAGTCTACCTGTTATTTTAGTATTATATTATAAAATACGTTCTCTGTTAATCTTTATATAGTTTCTGTTTATTTAAACTATTACTATGAACTTATTAATTAGATAACTTAATTCTTACATACAGTCGTATGAAAAAGTTTGGGCACCCCTGATAATTTTCATGATTTTTCTTTATAAATCATTGGTTGTCCAGCTCAGCAATTTCAGGTAAATATATCATATAGCAGATGAACACCGTGATATTTGAGAAGTGAACCTGAAGTTTTATAGGGTTTTACAGAAAGTGTGCAGTAATTATTCAAACAAAAATTAGGCAGGTGCATAAATTTGGGGCACCCTGTCATTTGAATACCTTTTTAGCACTAATTATTGGAACCACAAAAATTTGTTTTGTAAGCTCATTGACCCTTGATCTACATACACAAGTGAATCCAAATATGAGAGAAAGCTGTTAAGGTGGCCCCCATTGGAAGTTTTTCTCCTCTTTGCATATTTCTTGAAGAGGTGGCAACATGGGGAGCCTCAAAACAACTTCAAATGGCCTGAAAACAAAGGTTGTTCAACATCATGGTTCAGGGAAAGGGAAAAGCTCTCTCAGAGATTTCAGCTGTCAGTTTCCACTGTGAGGAACATAGTGACGCAATGGAAGACCACAGACACAGTTCTAGTTAAGGAACTCCCGAAGTGGCAGACCAAGAAGAATCTCAGATAGGCAGAGGCGAAGGATGGTGAGAACAGTCATAGTCAAGCCACAGACCACCTTCAAAGACCTACAACCTCATCTTGCTGCAGATGGTGTCACTAATCATCGTTCAACTATACAGCACACTTTGCACAAGGAGAGGCTGTATGGGAGAGTAATGCAGAAGAAGCCTTTTCTGCAGACACGCCACAGTCACTTGAGGTGTGCTACAGCACATTTGGACAATCCAGCTTCATTTTGGAATAAAGTGCTGTGTACTGATGAAACTAAAATTGAGTTATTTGGACATAACAAGGAGCGGCACACATCCCAAGACAAACATTTGCTACCCACAGTAAAATTTGGTAGCGGTTCCATCAGGCTGCGGGACTGTGTGGCCAGTGCAGGTACTAGGAATCTTGTTAAAGTTGAGGATCGCATATTCCAGTTAATATCTCCAGATTCTTGAGAACAATGTTCAAGAATCAGTGACAAAGTTGCACCGAGGCCAACGACCCAAAACCCTGCTCAAAATCTACTAAGGCATTCATGCAGAGGAACCAGTACAACATTCTGGAATGGCCATCTCAGTCCCTAGACAAATGTGAGCTGTCCATGCTCGGAAACCATCAAACCTGACTGAACTGGAGATGTTTCTAAAGAAGAATGGTCCAAAGCACCTTCAACCAGAATCCAGACTGGAAGCTGTAGGAAGCGTTTAGCGGCTGTTATTTCTACAAAAGGGGATCTACTAATAATCTGATGTAATTTTTCTGTTGGGGTGCCCCAAATTTATGCACCTGCCTAATTGTGTTGAATAATTTTACTGAACACTTTCTGTGAAATCCTATAAACGTCATTTCACTTCTTTTTAAATATCACTGTGTTCATCTGCTATATGATATATTTAACTCAAGTTGCTGATCTGAACAACCAATGATTTATAAACTAAAATCATGAAAATTATCAGGGGTGCCCAAACTTTTTCATACGACTGTATACAGTAACATCTAAGCCACCCACGGAGGATGGATCCCTTTTGAGTCATGGTCTTCCCAAGATTTCTTCCTTATAAAGTTTAAGGAGTTTTCCCCTGCTACTGTTGCCATAGGCTTGCTCAATTTGGGATGGGCCTTAAAATGTAGAAGATAATCTAAAATATAAGCGCTATATAAATAAAGCTGACTTGACTTAACTGTTTATGGTTAGCATCAGATTATTTAAACTCTTACTATACAACTATTAATTAGGTAACTTAGTTTAATTCTTTGTTGCAGAATGCTTTAGTACCCTTAAAGGTTCCAAAACCCTTTACGTCATAAAAAAAGGTTGCAGTACATATAGTACTTCAAAAGTTTCCAGATAATTAAAAAATGTAATTATGAAGAACATGTTCCAGAGCACTGAAGTACAGGGCTTATGTTTTGACATCCCTGGACAAATGGATTTGTGAATCAATGGATGTTGTTGATTTGCAAAGGGAACACAAACCACATTTACTTACATCAGAGAAACACATTAGTTGCAATCTCTTTCCAAAAATTAACATCTAAAGTGTGCAACACAGCACTTGGATAAACCAGTTTTCTACAAGATTTACTTATCTGGCTATAATCACAAAAAGTCTGTCCCATCTCTCCAACTTTCCATCGGTGACTAACAAAATGCTATAAATTCTACGTTTGAAGAAAAACACAGAAGCATTTCAAGAAAAGAATATCTTGCCAGTTGTTTTGGTCTGCAGCAGGGTGATTTTATTATGTTTCTGGGTTGTGTGGTAGGAAATGTTGCAGCTAAAGGGAAGAATGCATTCTACAAAATATCGGCGAATCCTTGAAGCCAGTGTCCCATAGGCACTGAAGACACTGAATCTGAAAAGGGGTTGGATATTACAAAAAAAAGACCTCTAAATCAACCTTGAGCTACTTTAACAAATAAAATATAATTTTGGAATCATCTTCATTGCCTATAGAATTCAATATATTTGAAAATTCTTAGGTAGCTCAAACATGATCTGCATGCAAGAGAACCTAGGAGCTTAACCTAGGAGCATTCTGGAAAAAATGTAGTAGGAATGATTACAAAAGCAAGAACACAGACACTGGGACTGTGATAGCCTAGTGGTTAAGGTACTGGACTCCGGACCAGAAGGTTCAGGGTTCAAATCCCACCTCTGCCAAGCTGCCACTGTTGGGTCCTTGAGCAAGGCCCTTAACCCACAATTGCTTAGACTGTAAGACTGTATCAATTGTAAGTTGCTCTGGATAAGGGCGTCTGCTAAATGCTGTAAATGTAAATGTACACTAAATGTTTAGAGGCTATGATTTCTGGGCGCATTTCACTTACATAATTTACAAAGTTTGACTAATCTGTCATTTGACCAGGAGTGTCTAAAACTTTGCTTCTCATTAGTTTGTTCCAGATCCTTGGTGTACCAATTGTTCTCGCACGTTAGAGGGTGTCTGAGACAAACCTTTGAGGTTGGGTATTTGTTGAAGACTCTGAAGATGGCCATCTCTGCAGCTATGGTCTTCCCTGAGCCGGTGGGTGCTCCGAGCAGCACGTTGCTGTCAGTGTGGTAAAGCGTGTGGAAGATTTGCGTCTGAATGGGGTTGTAATGGGTGAATTTATATAGGCTCTCATACTCCCTGTTCCCCAACGCCGTCACGGGCAGTGGCTGCAGGTCCAGCAGCTCTGCAGAGATCAATGTCAGCAAACCAGATTCAAACTTTACATGTACGCAGATCATTTTGTCACAAAAAATCTAGAACAGATGTCACAGTTGTAACAGTTTGAATGAAATCAAACCAAACTCTCTGGGGCAACTTGCTTGAAACCTGAACGCAAACAAAATGGCTCCTGCTGGCAAATCAGTCACAGAATGTAATATTAACTGAGAGCTCCATACAGCAGACACCATACAGTTTTATTATTATTACTGCTTATGACATTTTTGTGGATTAAGAAAATAAATAAAAAAATATCAGAAAGGCCAGATTACCTGCAGCTAAACCTCTGGTAAACTAAACCAAAGGTCACATGACAAAGACTTTCAATTTCCAGTTACAGTAACTAATAAACTTTAATTGAAAAATGTGCCAAAAGTAAGAAGACAATAGCTAAAGAAAGGGGAAGGGGATAAAAAAAACACCAACTCTTTAACCCGACCCTTGGTCAGGGTCACAGTGGGTCCAGGACTCATCCCCATCAGGTGTAAGAGTGTCCTCGGCCTCGGCCACCTCAGATAGTGCCAATGCCTGAAGCGAAAGCCTTGCTGAAAGGTGCAGCCGGGACCTGAACCCGAGTCACTGCAGTGGTGGGCTGCCATATTAGACTGCTCTGTCACCCAACATCACCATAATAATAATAATAATAATAATAATAAACACAATTACACATTAATAAAATCAGCAAAATACAGAAAAACAGAAATGAGTAGGAGAGTTTATTTATATTGATTGAATTGTAACATTTAAGGTCAGTTTTCAGACTTGGATAATTACTCTTATTGTAATAAATGTTTAGTGTTTAGGGCATATTTGTGTCTTATTATGTTTCTGAGCATTTATAGGTCACTCACCCGTGTGTGGGGGGTGTTTCTCAGGTAGGATCAGATTCTGGAAGTTGATGACACAAACGCTCTCAGAGCCGAGCCAGCGGTCCGACACGGCACGTATGTAGTACTGAGAAGGCATGGGCTCAAAGATAGGGATAGTGAACACTACTTGCTGAGGCTCTCCACTCACTACCTGAGAGAGGAAGATGAGAGCTGCATAAGAGACTTCAGTGTACAGGTATTTAGTCTCTGACACTGATTTTCCACAAATTCCAAAATCCACAATGATTAGCTTGAATTGAAAGGACACAGAGGCCTTATACTGTATCTTGTTTTCAAATATTACAATATTACCAAAGCACACACACAACCTGAGAAAAAATGTATTGACAATGTATTGATGGGTTGCCAAATTTCGACCTTTATCCCATTTGTAATGGTAGTATACTAAAATACATATATTGTATTTATATACATAAATATAGTATATTACATGTATTGTATTTGTCAGAACATAATTATAATTTACATTACATTTACAGCATTTAGCAGACGCCCTTATCCAGAGCGACTTACAATTGATACAGTCTTACAATCCAAGCAATTGTGGGTTAAGGGTCTTGCTCAAGGACCCAACAGTGGCAGCTTGGCAGAGGTGGGATTTGAACCCTGGACCTTCTGGTCCATAGTCCAGTACCTTACCCGCTAGGCTACCACAGTCCCACAGTTGCATCTTCATTCCAGATACTACAGGGGCTTGACTTTGCCAAAAACTTAAGAACCTGACCAAACTATATGGCAATTGCTACTAAACAGACTGTTGGGATTTAATAATAATAATAATAATAATAATTATTATTATTGCTGTTATTACTAAAACATAGTAATTATAATGATATAGTATATTATATAGTTATTATTAAACACTAAATAAATCATCACATAAACAGCCTTATGCAAAAGTGTGGGTCAATTTACATAATTTGTTAACCAAACCTTTTCAGGGAACAGACTTAAATATGACATAATTTTGAAAATGTTTACCTACATAATTTGAGACGTACAGGAATACATTAAATGCAAAATTAGGTATTTTCAGGTGATGATAATAATAATGCACCTTGCTACAGAGGAAAGAGTGTTCATTCCTTTATTCAGGAAAGGCATATCATTTCAATGACTTGGCCAGTAAACACTCCAAATCCAATCCAATTGAAAATTTATGGTGGAAATATTATGTATTTGAGAAACTATTTGGGAAATTTGAAACCAGCATCATGTACAATATTGCTTTTCATTAGTGAAGTCCATGCCTCAAAGAATTACAAGCTCAATGATAAAAACTCAGTGAGATGTAATGATGTACCTGAAAAAATGAAATGGAAAAACATGCCATTACTTAAACGTATTTAATGTTTGAGGCATGCTCCTCAAAGCCAGAAAGTTATTTTGTGTCATATCTGTGATTTATAGATTTGCTAAGAAAGCAAAAAAAGCAAGGTGAACATCCTTTAAAAGTGGCGATTCCATATGTTTTGCCAGGTTTTGTATTTCATTTCTTTTAACTAGGAAAATCAACAAAACCAGAACCAAAACATTTAAATTGTAGAACGGCCAATTGCCACATAAGCTCTGCTATGATACATACCAGAAAAAAACTATGTCAATTAAAAAAAATGGTACTGAGCTAATTATTACATAAAAGATAAACAAAAACTACACTATTGATCTGAAAGTTGAGGGTTCAAGTTGCATCACTGCCAAGCTGCCTCTGTTAGGTCAGGCTTTAAGCAACACACAGTTACTCTGGATTGTAACTTGCAAGACTGTACCAGTTCTAAGTCACTCTGGAAAAGGATGTCTGATAAATGTGGGAAAGTAACTGCAACACCACTCTCCATTACAAGGAGGTGCCATTTAACAACCATCTGCCCAATGTCGGTTCACTTTAGCGACCAAGGTCTTAGAAATTATTTAAAAAAATTATAAAAGGAAATACAAATCTGTCTGTTAACACTGGACGTTGTGACCATAAACAGCTGGTCACCTCAACAACTAATCAATGCTGCAGATACAGGAGCAGAGGTGGGAGTTAGTGTTTAAGAGGGGAAGTCCGTTGTGTGTGTGGGTGTGTGTTACTGGTCATGACTGTTCTAGCTCAGTTAATGTGTTTAGAGACTGTTTATGTATGTTGTTTGTGTTTCTGTGTATGACTTTCCACTACTTATATATACCAAGCTGTAAATGGGGTTTGTAAGTGTATGTACCTGTCCCATTATAAATAGTACTCCTTTTGTTTGTCGCCCACTTCCTGTATATTCTCTATAACTATACAAATTGGTTCACATTCACTTTCAGAGTCTCTGTTTCATCTGGCTGATCTTCTGCGTTGTTCATTATACTGTCTATCATTGCAGTTTTGGCTTCCATCAAACAAAAGTATTAGGTCCATCACAGGGCTTTGTCCTACACAGAGCTATATTTTCTAGAATTATTGTGAATTTCCATCTATCATCACTTTTTTGCACTAAGAAACATTTAGTGTACATTAAATAAAAAGTCACCAAAAGCACACACGGCTGTTATTGCATGTGGGCGAGATATATATTGGAAAACAACAATGAATATGCTACTTTTTGCTCTCTTGTGCTACACTAAAGGACAGAATGCTGCAAATACTCACCTGTTTCTTCTGCAGAAGGAAGTACTCTGAGTGATAAATGTGGTTATTGATGGGATCCTCCACCCATAGCCACCAAGGCTCTGCAACGGAGCCATGTACCTGAGTGACACGCACACAGAATGATGAGGAGTTTCATTAACGTGGAGAATTGGTTCAAACAGAGCATTGTCAAAGATCTGAGGCGTTACACTTCTGCCGAAAGAGTTAGTGTGACTGCGTACGTCTTATCTCTGAATGGAAACCATGTGCCAGTCGACTGGAACGAGAGCTGAGCGTGGAATGTGCCAGAGTATACATAAATAAAACTGTAATGGGTTTGGGGATGACATCCATCCATTTGGAAAGAATTGCAACCCGGTGCAAAAACATACACTCTTATTTGAATCCCAAAGCACACACAGGGAGTGGAGCGTGTTGCTTTGTGCCTGAAGAGGTTTGCAAAGCTGCTGTGTGTACGTTTGCACTGGGATCACCGCTAAGCTTGAGGAGTACTGTTACAACTCTCCCAAGAGCCAAGCATGCAGCGCTAATCAGCCACAAGCGTTCATCTTCCCAATCCAGCCTTCCTGTCCAAATGGTGCTACAAAAGACTTCCTATTCCAGCCAAAGCTCAACACTAATCTGGTCCTAATCCTCTCCTGTCAGGTCCAGAACTGAGTCTGTGTAAAACCTGATTACATGAAAGCCACGCTGGAAATAAGCATGTGTGGTGATGCCATGTCTACCAACAGCTACTTACAACAAACTGATTTGAATATTAAGTCCTAATTTTCGACACTGAATCAATTAAAGTACTCATACGAAATCTGGACACGAGGCTCGTCGTCGGGCTGGCAGCACGCATATGTCAGAAGAGGTCAGAATTATGACAAGTTAATAAACTGAATTCTCTGGGTGAAAATTAACCAGCAGAAGCAAGTTTTGTGACAGCTCTATTAAGAGCTTTGAAAAGGGTCAGATGGAAAGTTTATGAGTGTGGAAAAAGACTCAGGAGACTCACGACAAGAACTTCCAGGAGAAGTGAAGTCCTGAGCAGCTGCTACTTAATGAAGTGTGTTTGTTTTCAAAAGCACCAGACTTGCTGCAGTGGGATTCACACATGCGTGTGGAGACGGCCAAGAGCGGAAAGTTCAAGCTCGCCACAAGGACAGTTCACAACCACATGCTGTTTCCTCCAAGCTGTTTCTATACTAAGGTATCACAGCATGTCAGTCACTGGGCATTTCTGATTAATCGAGCTTTAACAAAGTGAGAAAGAACTAAACAGAAAAGATGAACACGTAGGAAGTTCAAATGATGAGAAGTAAAGAAGTGGAAGATATAGTTGAAACTTGAGCGAGAAAAGAAAAATAACATGTAGCCAGAATAGTGAGCAATGTACAGGGTGTCCAGGATATCGTATGTCACTAGAAGTCCAATATCACACAATTCATGTATATTTACATTTTTTACAGATTACAGTACAGAACAATGACCCACAACACACCTTATAAAACAGCTAATTGAAGATCAAAAATGATCAAGGAAAGCTGTCACACAAAATAGCTCTAACACTCAAACAGCTCCAACACAAGCAGCTGAAATAGCTCAGATGCTCACAATCAGCATAACTAATTACAAATAACTGATCAGCTTAAATTTACATTTACAGCATTTAGCAGACGCCCTTATCCAGAGCGACTTACAATTGATACAACCTTACAGTCCAAGCAGCTGTGGGGTAAGGGCCTTGCTCAAGGACCCAACTGCGATAGCTTGGCAGAGGTGGGATTTGAACCCTGGACCTTCTGGTCCAAAATCCAGTACCTTAACCGCTAGGCTACCACAAATTGTCACAGTCAGGTAAACTACAACTAAAATACCGACAATCAGCACATATACTCACAACTAACTCAAGTATCTAATGAGCCTAAATACTCACAATCAGCTCAAATACAAATACAGACATCTCAACTACTCACAATCATTACAAATAATCACAAATAGTTCAAATAACTGATCAGCTCAAATACTCACAACTAACTCAAATACCTCATCAGCTCAAATATTTATAATCAGCTCAAATACAATCAGCACAAATAACCACAAATAACTCAAGTAACTGATCAGCTCAAATACTCAGTCAGCTAAAAAACTCAGCACATATACCTAATTATGTCAAATTCTCAGAAGTAGCACAAATACCTAATTAGCTCAGCTGAAATACTCACAAACAGCTAAAATACAATCAGCATGAATGCTCAACCAACTCAACTACCTAATCAACTCAAATACCAACTCAAATTATCATAATAATGGCATCTAGCTCAAATAACCATAATCATGAGAATATTTGAATCATTACTACAGGACTATCCATACGCTTCTTTTGTCAAGTTAACAACAACAACAACAACAACAAGAACAAAACCCCCATAATTGACAGTGGCAGATTTTATGTCAATGTCTGCATGGCATAAAAAGTCAGTGGTTTGAAATTCATTCCAATACTGACCCAGGATTTCAAGGCTAATATCAGTCCAGTACTCAACAGATTAGGGTACCCTTAAACACACCATTTAATCTCCTTAAGCATTTTCAATTCTAACAGTGTGCTGAATAAAAGCAAACTGAAAGCCCAGTGATCAGCTGTCACAAAGCCTTAGTGTTGTGTTTTTATGTCGCATGGCTTAACAGTGAATGAGCCATTGCACTAGTGCACTGAATATGTAAGGAGGGAGAAATCAACAAGGGGGACTAAAGACAGGACCAGATGCTGGCCATCAAGCTGGAGAAGCTCCTATATGGCACTGGAGTGAGACTGCAGCATGAGGAAGACACACAGGGTCCATCTGGGGACTACCTCCCAGATGGACCCTACCGTCCTTGCTTTACCCCTCCCTCCACAGTTTACCCCCTCCCAATTCCACTCCACACAACAATAGCAGCAGTGCTCCAGCTATTCAAACCTCTGTCATCTTACACACAGGGGAGAGATGGGCAGATTAAGCTTTGCAAAGCCAGGGTGTGTGTGTGTGTGTGTGTGTGTGTGTGTGTGTGTGTGTGTGTGTGTGTGCTTGTCTTCTCCAGTTATGCCTAAAAATGGCTGCAACCTTGCATCTTTGCAGAATTCAGAACATAAAGACAAAAGGAGCCATTATTTTTCTGTCTGGGTTGCAGTTGCCATAGTTACCTGGTCATTCCACCTGAAGTCAGGAGTAACGTTAAGGCGTACGCGCAGGACAGTTCTCGTGATCGGCTGAATGGTAGCTTCCATCAGTATGGCAGGAATCTGGTGAGCACACTGCTTTACCTTGAGCCCGATGTTCACGTGGTGTAACATGTGACCTGCACCCAGACCCACAGCCCATTTTCTTAAAACTTGGCATCAGCAAAGCACATCCTATAATAGTCTAGGATGATTTCAAACACATAAATAGTGCACAAAATCACAGTAATTGGAGTCTATTTGTGAAACAAGTAATAAAATATGCTTAATTTCAAACAGAACGCAGCATACGCAGTCATCACCTATCTCATCCTTGCGCATCTCCTTGAGTCTGTCCACTGTCAGTTTCCTCTCCTCCAGTCTGGCAAGCACAGTGTGAGGTAGCGTGTCGAACTGACGAAGAGGGTGTGCCCAACCCCACAGACGCTTATCGAACACCTTGCACAGGTTGAGCAGACGGTAGGTCATGGCCGGCCAGCGCTTCCTCAGAGCAATCTCGAAGAGAGCCCTCATGATACGTGCAGCATTCTGTAGACGCAGGAAACGTAAGAGGCCATGGGAATAAATAACATACTGATAAGACAACAAGACCCTAATGCACTACATGGACATGAGGACAACACATCTAATTAGTGGGCCAAGCTAATCCATTTATGTTCACTATAAACAGGTGTAGGTGTAGAAATGTCAAGCATGTTTTGACCTGGTATTCATAACTTGAGACAGATGACTTGAAATGACTTGTTTTTTTTTATTGAACATTGATTAATTGAGCAACACAATTTAGAATTTTCTTGAAACATTCATTCATTGATTGTCTTATCCGCTTATCCTAGTCAGGGTCGTAGGAGAGCCGATGCCTAGCCAGCATCACAGGGCGCAAGGCAGGAAAAGATAGGGTGCCAATCCATCATAGGTTTTTTTTAAACATGATTGGGTGATTTCTGTTTCAACCTGCGCAAACCTGGCAACCAAAGAAGCTCATAACATGGAAGCAGCTATTCCAAAATTGCAAAAGTGCTTAGGGTCGTTGCCTTGCTTCATGACCCACTTTCTCTTGAGATTCAGTTCATGGACATATGTCCTGACATTCTCCTTTAGAATTCTCTGATAGAATTCAGAATTGTTCCATCAATGACGGCAAGCCGTCCTGGCCCAGATGCAGCAAAACAGGCTCAAACCATGATACTACCACCACCATATTTCACAGATGGGATACGGTTCTTATGCTGGAATGCAGTGTTTTCCCAAAAAAGTTCTATTGTGGTCTCATCTGTCCACAAAACATTCTTCCAATAGCCTTCTGGCTTGTCCATATTTTTTTTAAATAAAAAAGGGTGCCCACTCAAACCTGATTGTCATCCCATTGATTGAAAACACCTGGCTCTAATTTCAGCTTCAAATTAACTGCTAATCCTAGAGGTTCACATACTTTTGCCACTCGCTAATATGTAATATTGGATCATTTTCCTCAATAAATCAATGACCAACTATAATATTTTTGTCTCATTTGTTTAACTGGATTCTCTTTATACACTTTTAGGGCTACATATTTATGCAGAAATATAGAAAATTCTAAAGGGTTCACAAACTTTCAAGCACCATTGTACACATGACTTGTGCACACCTCTATTAAACGGGGTGCCAGTCCCTCACAGGGTACGGATTGCTGTTGTGGGCCTTGTAAAAGTGTCCTCACTACTGAGTGCAAGTAATAACAGCACAAACATCTGTGACAGACTCATGGACTGACAGTAGACTGTGGTGGTTTAGTGGTGAAGTTGCTGGACTCTGGACCAAAAGATCCAGAGTTCAAATTCCAAGCTGCCACTGCTGGATCCTTGATCCCCACAACCGCTTGTATCGGTTTGCATAGCTTGTATCAAAATTATATCCATTCTGTTTTGTAGAGTATCACCCTGTATTCCCTTTTTGAGTCTTGGTCCTCCCAAGGTTTCTTCAAGTTTTTCACTGACACCATCAACTTCGGCTTGCTCAATTTGGGACTGGCTTAAGATATTAGAAGATGAACCAAAATTGTAAAGCTGGTTTGAGACCATGCTTCATTGAAAAAGCACTATAGAAATAAATCCAACTTGACTTGACCCTATATAAGGGAGTCTGAAAAATGACTAAATATAAATGAAATGGATTGGTCATGTGTTGGATGAAGTGGTGTAAAGTAGAAATGACCTCTGGGTTGAGAAATTATGCTTCACCTTCCAGAATATCACAGGTCAATCTGAGTTTGGGAGATGAAGGAAGGACCCTACTATTGGGGGGTGATTGCAGTTCGAAGAAAAATAATGGTTTAGGATTAGTTTTGATAGTTTGGAATGCAATTAAATGGAACATGGCACACTTCAATTCTGTTGCAAAACTTTGGGGAACGTATTTTTCAGCCAATGCCGAGTAACACAGGTGCATAAATGTGCATGCACAGAATATAGATCATATGTAAGGTCTGGCACAAATATAATCAACATATCGTTTGTGAAACCAGGTAAAAAGGCTGCTCTGAGTAACTGATTCAGGCTTCCAGGACAGCTGTTTTGAGTGGAAATGTGTGGGGGTGAGATGGGGGTCCAGATGTTCATCCTATACCGTTTTATACACCACCAGGGCAACAAAGCTCTTTCATCAGCTTCCAGCAAAATCTTTGGTCAATGGCAACAGATGAGTGGTACGCTCATTTCAAACTCTCAAAAGTAAGGCAAATATGGAACGGTAAGCCTGCATTCATGTCAAGTCAAATATGTAGTGCTTTTTACAACAGAGCACTGCCCTGGAGCACCTTTACTACTATCTAGGTCCACAGCCTACGTCAACAATGGCAAGGAAAATCTCCTAAAATGTAATGAGGAAGAAACCTTGGGCGGACCAACACTCAAAAAGGCACCCAACCTCCTTGGGAAGCCTAGATAATATATGTAAACTTAATTAAACTAAATTAACCTCAATAATAAATTTGTAGTAATAATATAAGCTAAATAGAAATAGTAAAATTAAGAAAGTACAATAAAAAATAGGTTATAATAATGAGAAAACACAGTTGTATGTGTTTAGAAAATAAGACACATGCAACTGTGCATTTTCAGGGCTAGCAAGGATCACATTTTGTGGAGGATTATTCAAGATTATATATATATATATATTTTATTTTTTATTTTTTGTTATTGAATAATGCTAATGAAATACAAGCTGATGCAAATGTTTGCGATTCAGATAAAGGGAGGAAAATTGGAGTTTTTGTTTTGTGAGTGAGCCATTTAAATGATGTAATGCTGTTGTGTAAATTGTTCACATTTTTTTATAATAAGAAAAGTGCCATCTATCTTCTAGTGTGTTACTAAACGGCAATATGTTGAATCAGACATCAACATTCATGCAGCTGGGAGCTTAGTTCTCTGTACGTTAGTATTTTTAGTCTCTAGGAAATTTCAAATAGTGTCTTTTAGCATAGGATTATGTCACCAGTGTTGGATGCAGTGTTTGAATATGTCAAGATATATGTGGGATACGTTTTGGAGGTTTCACACGAAGTGTAAATCATTATGTCAAAACTTGAGAACTTTGCCTTTTCATTCCTATAGCGACTGACATGACTTGGTACAGACGTGAAGAAAACATGTACATGCATTGTCATAACAAGACCTGCTGCAGAAAGGACATGAAAGCATAAAATTACATTAAACTAATGGCATTCAGATGTATTCTCAATGGTAAATAGTTGATAAAACTACAGCATAACTAGGACTTGTGTGAAGAAAAATACTCTGCTCTGATCTGAAACGCACACAGCCAGGTGGTTTATCGTACAGAAAAAAAAAAAATAATAAAAATAATAAATAAATAAAAATTGCATAATTAAGTGTACAGTGCACAAGCTCCTTTTCACTAACTTTATCCATATCTGGCTTATGTAGTTGTTGGAGCAATGGGTCTGGATTTAAAATCAGAAATGCTTTAGTCCACAGTGAGGTGCGTTACAGGTTCCCCAAGTACTCATCTGAATTCAGGCGAATTAGGAGCAAGGGGGGAATTTGCCTGAACTATTTCAGCTATTCGGTCACATGGAACCGGTTACTGCTGAAGAGCTCTAAATAGATGACTTCCACAGAGCATGTGAAAACCGTGTGTGTGTTGGGGGGGGATCAGAGTTCCTACAAAAAGGGCCTCTCACTAGCTGTTATTACATACAAATAGTTCTGACAATATATATTTTAAACTGTTTAATCTATAAACGCTTTAAAATCAGCACATGCATGTTTGTTACTCATAATCTGAACCAAACGGTCACGGAAAGTATACGTGTGTGTGTGTGTGTGTGTGTGTGTGTGTGTGTGTGTATATATATATATATATATATATATATATATATATATATATATATATATATACATACATACATACATACATACATACATACATACATATGTGTGTGTATAACACACACACACACACACACACACACACACACAACACACACACACACCACACCATATATATATATATATATATATATATATATATATATATATATATATATATATATATATATATATATAAATAATTTTTTATTTTTTTTGCTCGGGCAAAGAACAAAAAAAAAGGTCACCACCTGAATTTAACTAAGCAAATAGTTCAATAGTAGTTATAAAAGAGTCTCCCATAGGATGATTACTGCATTGGTGATTGTGTTTCAGTTGGCAACAAGTTATTTAACCCTAACAGATGCAGTGAGTAGCTTCTCATTTGTTAAAGAACCATGTCGAAAGACACATCCTACGGTCGTGGAAAAGATTAATGCAACTTCGGACAGAACTACTTCTGCAACGTCACAACATCTATTTCTGTCCAGAGTTGCATTGATCTTTCCCCAAGATCTTGTACTGATGATGGGAGATTTGGACCCCTGAACAAAGTCTTCTCCAGCACCTCCCAAAGATTCTCAATGGGGTTCAGGTCTGGATTCGGTGGCCAATCCATGTGTGAAAATGATGTCACATGCTCCCTGAACCACTCTTTCACAATTTGACCCTTCTGAAACCGATTAACATCTTTTCCACGACCACAGGATGTGTCTTTCGACATGGTTGTTTAACAAATGAGAAGCTACTCATTGCATCAGTTAGGGTTAAATAACTTGTTGCCAGCTGAAACATAATCACCAATGCAGCTATTATCCGATGGGAGGCTCTTTTTTAACTATTTGCTTAGTTAAATCCAGGTGGTGACCCTTTTTTTGGCTGGCCAGTCTGTGTGTACACACACACACACTACACTACACTACACTACACTACACAGCCCTATGTCCGCCCAGACCCGGCTGTTGGCAACTGTCTCATAGAGCCATGTCTAGCAGTCATCTCTCACCAAGAGATGTAACTGCTTGCCAAGTTTTGCAGTATATATGCATATACACATGTATACATACAGTGGTGCTTAAAAGTTTGTGAGCCCTTTAGAATGTTCTATATGACTTAAAACATCATCAGAATTTCACACAAGTCCTAAAAGGTAGATTAAGAGAAACCAGTTAAACAAATGAGACAAAAATATTATACTTGGTCTCATATATATATATTTGCTAATACTACTAGAAGTAATACTCTAGAGGTTCACATACTTTTGCCACTCACTAATATGTAATATTCGATCATTTTCCTATAGATATATAATTGTTCATAGTCAAAGAGTCTTATGGTGATCAGAAACGTTGGGCTGCTGTCTTCTGCCTCCCGTGGGGTTGCTGATGTCTCATGTGATCCCTCTTGGCTGTGTTACCTACCAGTCCTGCTTTTTCTAGCTATGCTGCTATAGCTAATGCTGCCGGGGTCTCATGCTACACATGGCATCAGTGATTGTTAATAGACACTGTGCTCTTAATCAATAACTAATTACATTTTCTGTTTTCTCTCCGAGCTGTGTTCTGGTACCAGTTCCAGCCCCACACATGTTCATCCGCTTCAGCTTCACTCAAGCTGCTTCCGTCATCAGCTCCATCCCCATCATACCCGGGCCACTTAATGCTGATGTGCATACTTCACATTTTATTTGAACTGACTCCATGACTCTAGTTTCGTTCTGAGATTTATCATCTACGCCGCCCAAGGAGGTTGTGTCCCTTTTTGAGTCTTGGTCCTCCCAAGGTTTCTTCCTATAACACTCAGGGAGTTTTTCCTTGCCACTGTCGCCCTAGGCTTGCTCAATTTGGGATTGGACGCAGTTATTAGGAGATAATCTAAACTTGTAAATTTGCTTTGAGACAATGCTCCATTGTAAAAAGCGCTATATAAATAAATCCGTCTTGACTTGTAAAAAGTAAAACACTGAAACAATAGTGAATAAGTGAATAGTGGAAACACCTTCCTTTCACTGTATATTTTTAGCTGTGTCTCACCTGTGCCACATAAGCCAGGTCGGAGATGAGGGAGAAGCTGTCCACTTCACCGCGGCCGATGTAGGTCTGCATCAAGATGTTGATCTTACCATAACCATTCTCCACTCCCCCGGCTGCTGGAAGCTCACAGAAGTTACACAACATCTGCTCCAGTTCCTCCATCTCCTCATCTCGTACCTACAAAAAAAACATAAAGCATCAATCCCATATTCCCATCTTCATAAAAACAGTTCCAGGGCACAAAGGGTCATCTTACCTTAACCTGCTCAAATTCTTCTGCTTTAGAAACAATGCTGAGAATGTCAGCTTCCGTCTTCTGGGCGTTGAAGAGCTCGTTGAAAGTCTGTGGAATTTAATAATATGACAAAAGCCATTATCTCAGATAAGATATAATCCACTCTATATGGGTATCATATCATGTAGATTATTGTGAACGGGACGATGGTATGTACGGGTACTCCCAGTTTTATAATGGCCTGGTTTATGATACCTCGACTTTATGATGAGAATCTGATAATACGCATAAATACACATTCAGCAGAAACCGTGTTCTGAATTTAGAATTTTCCCAGGCAAGCAATATGCAGTATGCTACTCTCCTGCAGATGCTGAGCATCCTGACTAAATGTTTTGTTTTTCACTTTCAATACATTTATATTCAATAACTTACATGAGATATTCAACTCTATTATAAAACAGGCTTTGTGTTAATGGTTTGCAAACTGTAGGTTCATGTAAGTGTTTTAAGCATGTTTAAGGTAGGATCCGCTATGATATATACTCCTCGGTTTATGACACATTCAGCTTACAATGGATTTGTCAGAATGTATCCCTATCATAAAGTGGGGGTCACCTGTACACCCACTGGTCAGTCATGGAACCAGCCAAATCATTTAATAGCAATGAAATAACCAAAATCGCACAGAGACAAATCACTAGAATAACCACCATACATCAGACTGAGAAACAATATGATCTAAGTGACTTTGTGGCACGGTGGTTGGTACCTGATGGGGTGGTCTGATTATTTTCAAAACTGCTGATCTCCTGGGATTTTCAAACAACAGTGTCTAGACTTTACAAAGAATAGTGTGAAAAACAAGCAAAAAACAACCAGTGTGCAGCAGCTCTGTTGGCCTTGTTGATTGGAGAGGTCAGAGGAGAACAGCCTGACTCAAGCTGGCAGGAAGGTTACAGCAACACACACACACTTACACACACTAAAAAACTTTAAAATCTGCAGTGGTCAAAAAAACAACTATGAGCTTGAACACTTCAGAACTTGAAGCAATGGGCTACAACAACAGAAGACCACACTGAGTTCGTGCCTCTCAACCAAGAACCGGAATCTGAGACTACAGTAGCTACAGACCGACCAAAACAGAACAGCTGAAGATAGGAAAAAAAAACCTGGTTTAATGAATCTTGATGCCATCATATGTTCATATCAGAATTGGAAGTAAAAAAAAACCATGGACTCAACCTGCCTTTTGTCAATAGTTTAAGCTGCTGTGGTGAGGTAATGGTGTGGAGAAGTTTTTCCGGGCTTCTTAACACTAATCAAACATTATTTGAAACTCTACTCTCATTTTTTTTCTTTCTCCATTTCCTCCCACATCCACGAATTCAACCAAATCAAGTTGAACCTGGCAGATTTAAAAGGGGGCTGCTTTTATATAAAGCAATATCAAGTATCTAATAGCAAAACTAAAATCCTTTACGAATGCCAGAGACTTGGCTCACACACTGGACACTCAAAGTCCAAGACTTGAATTGGATTCTAATACCAGACTCAGACATTCGACTCAGACTCATATGCCAGAGATGTGAGTCTTGACTCAGAATCGCAAAACAGCGACTCAAGACTCAAACTCACATGCCTTGACTCCACTCAGACTAAAACTCTAGAGACTCAACAGGACTTCAACTCAAATGCTACAAGACTAGACTCAGTCTCACATTTTTTCAAAAACTGCTACTTTCTTTTGATTGGCTACTGAGGTTTAGGTTAGGATTAAGTGTTTTGTATTTTTTTTTTTGCAGTGGAACCTCTGAATTTGAACTTAAGTGGTTCCAGAAGGCCATTCGAACTTGAATCAGAAGTTGGAATCAGATTTCCCCATAAGTAATAATGTAAAGCATTAACCATCGGAGTCCAAAATGATTTTTTTTTTTTACATCTATATGCGTATATAGTGAATGATTAAAAGCATGTATAAAGAAAATGAATTTAATACAGCAATAATAATCAATGAATACATTAATTAACGGAAGTATAAAAGAAAATTAAGTGAAACTTTATAGCCACTGAGGCAAACGCGGTTTCAGCATGCCTTATCACTGGGACTGAAGGGGTGTCTGAAATCGCACCTGTAGACTGATATAATATACATATGAATAAAATAATAATATAATATAATATAATAACGCTCCCTGGCGATTGGCATACTGGATTGGTCCATTATCCGCACCAACTGGACTGGATTACGCGCATCATCTTTGGAAGATTGCACCATGAGTATTTTATTTAGGGTACCCATGTTCGAAGTCAGAATTGTTCTTTTAATTTGGGGGCTTTTTTTTTTTTTTTTACGGACAGTTTGATGTACAAATTGATTGAGTGAAGATGCCTTCAAATTCTGAGGTTCCACTGTATTTATTTATTTTACTTAACTTCACATCAGTATCAATGGCTATTCAGGACAGGAGCAAGACACATTCACACTGGGCCAATTTAGAGCGACCAGTTAACCTAATGCATGTCTTTGGGATGTGGCAGGAAACCGGAGAACCCGGAGTAAACCTCCACAGACATGGTGAGGACATGCAAACTCCACACTGACAGAGTCTGAGCTCAGGATTGAACCAGGGATCTCTGTAACTGTGAAGCAACCGTGCTAAAGACTTTCACCACTATTAGGATTAGGTGTAGCATACATTATCTAAATGATGGTGTAGGTGTAGTTTGTGAGTGATTTTGAGAGAAAGAGAGAGAGAGAGAGAGAATCATGACATTCTCCACTATACCTCAATTGTGTTGTACTTGATGTAGAAGTGGCTGGCTGTTCTGCCAAGATCCGTAGAGGCAAAATAACCAGTCCTCTCATCGAAGCGGATCATTCGTGCCTTATCCAGCTTCCGCCCAGCTTCCACCACTAGCTCCTTTCTGTAGAGCTCCAGCCCTGGATCCATCTACAAAGAAGGTCAAAATCAGTTATTTATAAGAGGGGCATAACAGGGAACAATTTTAACTCAAAACGCAGCACCAACAAGACCTGGCTGGAGCTGAAGACAGATAAAGTGTAACAAGAAGATCAAGAAAATGCTTTCCTAAGGACAGCCACTTGACAAACAGGGGAAAAAGGAGGAGTGAGTTAGACCCAGCTGGATATAAGGAAGGCACTGAGATGTACCTGGTAGGCCTTGTGATTGATGCCATAAACCAGCGGATTGGCTCTCATTCGTACATAGAGGTAGGTGTAGCTCAACCACTTAACAGCTTCGTCAATGTTTGTAACGGTTCCCAAAGCCACCTGGAAAAAAAGGCAAAACAGGTTGTTGGAACATGTATAAGAACACCATGGTAAGTATAAGTTCTACAGACACATAATAGCAAAACACCCTCGACTAATCAGCAACAGGCTGGGTACAATGTGTATCTACTTACATGACTGCACCACCCGGTGGACATTTCTCATACTTCTACATATTACAGATATTTCTTCATTCCTGTTACATGATGCTGCCATCATGTGGGAGAAGCAGAGACTTAATAGAGGACGTTTAGGCCTCTAGAGGAGATTTGAACAGTCTTCTGTATTTTTTGATTTAATAAAGGAAGTTCCCAAATAAACAATACGAATTTGTTCAAGCAGTCCAATAGAGTGTGAATGTGGTTTTGAGGGGGGATCTGCTACAAATAATTGTTCTAACTAGAAAACATGCAAACAATTTTATGAGTTTTCCATGTCCTAAATGGTATGAGAAAACAAAGCATCTCAGATAGAGCGCCCAGCCTTTAAACAAGTCTTTACATAAGAACATAAGTAATGAAAATAGGCAAAAGCAAATACAATCCGCAGGGACTCCACAGAGATACCAAAAGAGTCTCAATTCTTTTACATGAAATAATATTTGCATATAACCTACCTACACCCTCCTTAATTAGGGGTGTAACTATACAGCCTACTCACGATTCAATTTGATTCACGTTACTGAGTTCACAATTCGATTTTCTCATGATTATTGACTTTACATTCAATAAAATACATTCCTTTTTTTTCTGACATCTAAAGAATGCACATTTCTTGTATAAGTTGTAAAAAAAAAAAAAAATTGTCTCCTGCAATTAAGATACGTTTAATAACTAGAAGTAACTAAATGACATCTTAAATTGAAAATGAGACCCTGTTATCATTCCCAGTTTTGTGAAACATCATTTTGTATCAATAGTGTGTGATAAGCATTATACAAATATCTTTAAACATCCCAGATCTCTTCAGTTTTCATTGGAGAAGATATGAAGGCAGCTATACCATATATAATGTATGATTGCGCCCTCTGGTGTTTAAAGAATGCAACAACATTATTAGATGTCCATATAGAGCAGGCATTTCATTCTTTATATTGCTTTTTACAATCAAGGCTTTAGGCCAGTATAACCTTGTGCACATTTTTGCTGATTATTGCGTTAAGGGAACAAATGTTGAGTTCCAGTGTAGAACACAATGTATCAAGGATTTGCCTCCAAACTTTGGTAAGCGCCTTAGAGACAAAAAACATAGTTATGGAAGGGAGCAGATAAGTGTCATGGTCTTCACAGGGCGTACTGTTCTCGGGAGAACAAAGTGTGTCTATGTTTTTCAATAAAAGTTATTACAATGGACGTCTAAGACAATAAGAACCTATTTTTCTAGTATAAAAGGTGAGGAGCATATCATCATGTCTTGATATGTCTTAAGACATGTCTTAAAACACATTATGAAGACATCTTGAGACGTCTAGAGACACGCATATTAAGACATCTTAAGACGCAGTGACAGCTGGGTATGTTTGTATTTGGGTGGATCTCTGTGCAGACAAACTGTCTATCACTTTCTTCCAGCATCTGTGTGACTCTGTTCTTCCATGTTGCAATTTTTCCACCACAATCTCCGCGATTACATCGTGACATTTTGGCATCGCAAGGCATCGTTTACACCCCTATCCTATATACTTTAAATCATATGATATAATTTTATAACCCCTAATACAATACACATGCCATGCAGATATTTGTTATACTGTATTTTTTAAGGAATAATGACAAGAAAAAAGTCTGCACGTGAATGAACAAGGTGTGAGGCCAAGAACGCCCACACTACAGTGGTGCTTGAAAGTTTGTGAACCCTTTAGAATATTCTATATTTCTGTATAAATATGACCTAAAACCTCATCAGATTTTCAAACAAATCCCCTCACATTAGCTGCTCGCTTCAGGTCCTTCCACAACATTTTGATTGGATTAAGGTCAGGACTTTGACTTGGCCATTCCAAGACATTAATTTTATTCTTCTTTAACCACTGTCTTTTAGAACGACTTGTGTGCTTAGGGTCGTTATCTTGCTGCATGACCCACCTTCCCTTGAGATTCAGTTCATGGACAGATGTCCTGACATTTTCCTTTAGAATTCTCTATTATAATTCAGAATTCTTTGTTCCATCAATGATAGCAAGCCGTCCTGGCCCAGATGCAGCAAAACAGGCTCAAACCATGATACTAGCACCAACATGTTTCACAGATGGGATAAGGTTCTTATGCTGGAATCCAGTGTTTTCCTTTCCCCAAAAATAACGCTTTTCTTTTAAACCAAAAAGTTATATTTTGGTCTCATCCATCCACAAAACATTCTTCCAATAGCCTTCTGGCTTGTTCACATGATCTTTAGCAAACTGCAGACAAGCAGCAATGTTCTTTTTGGAGAGCAGTGGCTTTCTCCTTCCAGCCCTGCCATGCACACCATTGGTATTCAGTGTTCTTCTCATGGTGGACTCATGAACATTAACATTAGCCAATGTGAGAGAGGCTTTCAGTTGCTTAGAAGTTACCCTGGAGTCCTTTGTGACTTCCCAACTATTACACGGCTTGCTCTTGGAGTAATCTTTGGTGGTCAACCACTCCTTGGGAGGGTAACAATGGTCTTGAATTTCCTCCATTTGTACACAATTTGTCTGACTGTGGATTGGTGGAGTCCAAATTCTTTAGAGATGGTTTTGTAACCTTTTCCAGCCTGATGAGCATCAACAACTCTTTTTCTGAGGTCCTCAGAAATCTCCGTTGTTCGTGCCATGATACACTTCCACAGACATGTGTTGTGACGAGCAGACTTTGATAGATCCCTGATCTTTAAATAAAACAGGGTGCCCACTCACACCTGACTGTCATGCCATTGATTGAAAACACCTGACTCTAATTTCAGCTTCAAATTAACTGCTAATCCTAGAGGTTCACATACTTGCCTCACACTAATATGTAATATTGGATCATTTTCCTCAATAAATCAATGACCAAGTATAATATTGTTGTCTCATTGGTTTAACTGGGTTCTCTTTATCTACTTTTAGGACTTGTGTGAAAATCTGTTGACGTTTTAGATCATATTTATGCAGAAATATAAAAAATTCTAAAGGGTTCACAAACTTTCAAGCACCACTGTATGAGTGCTGGAGAGAAACCATGGACCTGTGAAATTGTGGGAGGCTACAGCAGGGTATGCCTGCACATCACTTCACTCGTGTGGATTCAGTGTAGTGCTCGGTGCACATCTAATTCAAGCTCTGTTTCAATGGAAAGTTCTGGAATATTTTTCCTAATATGTTTGATCCACGGTTGGTTGAATTCCTGAATGCAGGACCAGAGGATACAGAGAACCGACTGTATATACAGTATTTAAAAGCTGGTTTTGTTTATATCATAACAAAACCTTTTAATTTATCACAACAATTTCATTAGATATTTGATTTACTAAGAGTGCTGGCAAGTGATTAAACACGTAGTTACAGATCTTTTGTAGCGTAAACATGATAATCACTTTTTTACATAGAAGCAGTTTATCTATTACACAACATAAACTTTAACAGAACACATTTATTTATTTTTAATAATTTATGCCTTGCATTCCGCCTCACAACATTTCACTGCGACTTCTCTGAAAGAGGGCTGTCAAGGCTGTTTGCATTCAGAACACTAAAAAACAGAAAAGCTTAATCTGCTAAAACACTCCGTAACATTTAGAGTTGCACAGTAATGATAGAAATTTCACCCAGAAGGAAATGTTGGGTTGCAGCAAAACTCAGCTTGCAGTTCTGTCTCAGGCAGATATATAAATGATTACAGGTGTGGTCTGATGAGAAACTGGGTCTTGCCACAAGAGGGTGTAAAGTGCTTCCCCCACTGCCATATAAAAAGGCTCTCAGAGGATACTTTTGGGTAATATACAGTGGGGCAAAAAATATATTTAGTCAGCCACTGATTGTGCAAGTTCTCCTACTTAGAAAGATGAGAGAGGTCTGTAATTTTAATCATAGGTACACTTGACAAAATGACAAAAAAGAAATCCAGGAAATCACATTGTAGGATTTTTAAAGAATTTAATTGTAAGTTATGGTGGAATACAAGTATTTGGTCGACAACAAAAGTTCAACTCAATACTTTGTAACATAACCTTTGTTGGCAATGACAGAGGTCAAGCCTTCACCAGGTCTGCACACACTGTAGCTGGTATTTTGGCCCATTCCTCCATGCAGATCTTCTCTAGAGCAGTGATGTTTTGGGGCTGTCGCTGGGCAACACGGACTTTCAACTCCCTCCACAAATTTTCTATGGGGTTAAGGTCTGGAGACTGGCTAGGCCACTCCAGGAGCTTGAAATGCTTTTTATGGAGAGACTCCTTTGTTGCCTGAACAGTGTGTTTGCGATTATTGTCATGCTGGAAGACCCAGCCACGTTCCATCTTCAATGCTCTCACTGATGGAAGGAGGTTTTGGCTTAAAATTTCATGGTCACGTTCATTCTTCCCTTAACACGGATCAGTCGTCCTGTCCCCTTTGCAGAAAAACAGACCCAAAGCATGATGTTTCCACCCCCATGCTTCACAGTACGTATGGTGTTCTTGGGATGCAACTCAGCATTCTTCTCCTCCAAACATTCATCTGAACACATGATATTTCTCCGCAATCCTCTTCTGGATCATTCATATGCTCTCTGGCAAACTTCAGACGTTCCCCTGACATGTACTGGCTTAAAGCAGGGGGACATTCCTAGCACTGCAGGATCTGAGTCCCTCTCGGCGTAGTGTGTTACTGATGGTAGCCTTTGTTAACTTTGGTCCCCAGCTCTCTGCAGGTCATTCATCAGGTCCCCGCCGTGTAGTTCTGGGATATTTTGCTCCACCGTTCTCATGATTCATTTTGACCTCACGAATGAGATCTTCTTGTGGGGCCTCAAGATCGAGGGAGATTATCAATGGGGGGGGGGGTTTCCCAATGGTCTTGTATGTCTTCCATTTTCTTACAATTGCTCCCACAGTTGATTTATTCACACCAACCTGCTTGCCTATTGTAGATTCACTCTTCCCAGCCTGGTGCAGGTCTACAATTTTCTTCCTGGTGTCCTTCAACAGCTCTTTGGTCTTGGCCATGGTTGAGTTTGGAGTCTGACTGTTTGAGGCTGTGGACAGGTGCCTTTTATAGAGGTAACGAGGTCAAACAGGTGCCATTAATACAGGTAACGAGTGGAGGACAGAAGAACTTCTTAAAGAAGAAGTTACAAGTCTGTGAGAGCCAGAAATCTTGCTTGTTTGTGGGTGACCAAATACTTATTTTCCAACTAAATACTTGGCCGACTAAATACTTTTTTGCCCCACTGTACCTCTTGGTGACAGATCGTTAACTGCTAGGCATGCCTCCATGATGCACTCGAAGACATTTTGCCCAGGTGACAGACTTTGACAGGGGGCACACAACTCCTCCTTCGTGTGTTTTTTTTTTTTTTTATGTTTTTGGTCAATGAGTATAGCATGCAGAATGTAGGAAATAATGATTAGCAGACCATTTTGATCAGTCATTAACACGACATTAGTGGCATACATATTAATGGGCATGTTTAATAATTGAAAGACCTGAAAGCTGTTTATTTTACTGAAACATTTTCACAAATTACATCGCTCCCCTCTTCCATGTTACATGTGAAAACAGAAATCAGCTAGCTCTTCAAAATTTAAGCAAGAAATCAAACTCCACACGAAGCATAACATGGATCCAGGAATGATACAATGTACTGGTAAATTTTTTTTCATTCATGTTAATGAAGTTAACCAATGCTAACAAACTACTTGCTAAATGGTGGTTAACAATGACCATTAGACTGTGCATTAGAGCTAATATACTTCCCCCAGTTGAGCATGTGTGTGCATGTATGAAGTGTGTGATATTTGGATGTAGTGTGTGTACCTCTGCATTGAGGTTATCAGCGAGGCTGGAATGGAACTGACTCTCGATGGGGTTTTGCTGAGTGAGAAGGGTCAGGTAGTGGCTCAGCTTATCGTGGGTGGTGATGATGGTGCCCTCTCCGTACTTATCAAACTGAGGACGGCCAGCTCGCCCGAAAATTTGCATTACATCCAGGATGCCTAGATCCACCAAAGCACCCCTCTTTGCATCGTAGATCTGAGTACCCTGTTACAACACACAAAGTTATCTTAACACTGTGTGGACATTCATCTTCAAGTGCTTAGGCTACACTCACAAGCTAATTTCTGGCATCTTCATTCATTGGCAGAGATCATTTTCCCCATATACACTTGGCACAGGTGGACCTCTTGATCCATAGTCCAGTATCTTAATCACTAGTCTACCACAGTTAACTCACTATATATATAGCGAGTCGATTGGCCGGTGACCGGAATTGATTACTTTCATATAATCGATTGTGTACCGGTCACATTTTGCCGACACTTGTGCACTTGTGACGCCGACAGTAGCAGAAACACAGCCTCACACATGAACAGCTCAGTGCTTTGACTAACGTTAATTCAGATCTCAGTTCATGTGTATAAGGAGCTTTAAACTAAACAGTTATTGCTCAGCCGCTCCATGTTTTTTTCCCAGTCCCAACATATAGGATTTTTGGGTTCTTGTGCGTCTGTGATCTGCTTTGTGAGTATATGTATTTTTATCAGTTAATAAAAGCTCACAGTGTGTGTTTCTAATTGTGTTTTACCATTTATTTAGTGTAACAGTGTGTTTTTAGTGTCTCACACGTTGATGTATGTCTAAAACTGCGACCTGAGTGGGGTGAGTTGCAGTTCAGCATCTTTGCTTGTGCCCTTGCACTAACTGGCTCTCATCAAGGCTGTAATAAAGTACAATCTGAGGAAGTCTGCAGTGATCGATATTTTGTGGCCAATGCCACAAAGCTAACGCTAGTGAGAGAACAGAGCCAGGTACAAGCTAACAGCTTCTGCTATCTTTCTTTAGCAGGTGTTCTGTATGCTGTTTTTATAATTTTTAGAAACAAAACTGGAATCAGTGCATCTCTAATCGAGAGACCAAGTTGACCGAGTAGCACTTAAGACACAACTGAAATCTAACACTTCCTCATCATGTGTCAGCACCAGTCTCATAAACAAACCGAGCAGCTAAGCCGTGTTTTAAGCTCTGTACACACCTGAACTGAATTCTGAAGTATAGTTAGTAACAGCATTGTATTGTTCATCTGCGGCTGTGTTTGTACCGATGTTGCCGTCATGCGCAAGCACATGGCCGATCACGCTAAAAACATGCCCATTCCGGTCACCAGCCGGTCAATCAGTGCATCTCTAAAGTCGACGCAGTAAAGTCCTTGGATATCACAATACAATAACCCTCCAAATACCTTAAAGCCCTTTAGAATGGTCCACATTTCTGCATAAATGAGACTCAAAACATGCGACCTAAGACCCAAGTTTAATGCCCCCCTTCATATTTATTCATATGTAACGTATTAAATGCGCTCTAAAGTTGCTTTTATTTTATTAATTGCTTATTAAAAATGTTATATAATGCTGTTCTTTGCAAAGGCTGTAGTACTTCCGTTCAATCGGAAAGCTACAGACTATGCAATTTAACCAGGGGTGTCCAAACTTTTGCGGAACACTGTGTCTGACTTTAGTTGAATGCATATTCACGGACAAACAGGCAAACATTTCTCACCTTGATGATGACTGCATGGGCAGGCAGGTTGACACCCCAGGCCAGAGTGGCTGTGCATACCAGCACCTTTAAATATCCTTTGGAAAACATGTTCTCCATCAGAGTTCGGTCCTGCCTCAACATCCCTGCATGATGGATTCCAAATCCATCAGGAAACATCTCTCTGACCTGCTTATTCCGAGAGCGTTGAACCTGTAGCGTGAACACACAAAAACACTTGAGCAAACAAATTATTATATATAAAATACTGTCTATACAGCTAGTAATGTTTACCAGCAGGAGAAAGTAACTAAATTAACCACATTAAGTTCTGCTTGAGATTGAAAGAAAGAAATATTTAGTTACGTAGACAGTCATTTAACAGAAGTCTTTAACAGAAATCCAGCCACAAAATGTGTGAGTCCACTTACTCATTCATCACAGTCTACAGTACATGCAGAGTACACAAGCATCTTTAGCTCTTAGAACCTACTTATGTGAAAATCCCATCAACATTACTCTGTGCTTTCTGCCGAGTACACCAAGTGCCTCAGTATTAGTATTAGTGTCTCAACTAAAAAGTATTTTGAAATTACATACAAATTATGAGGAGGAGACAGATTAGATCTTACTAGAAGGCACTTAAATAATAAGGCCAAATACATTTTTTTTACTTGAAAATGCCAATGTCAGTGTCTCTCAATGCTTGAATTTACAGGACCCATCAATTTTTGCATTTTTTTTAATAAACACAAATGCTGTGTAATGGCAGAGCTTTGAAAGAAATATCACTGTCCATTCCCAAAGCTGTTTCTCTCTACAAGATAGTGAAAAACTTTATTGTGTAACTGTTAGTAAGGTTGAAATTAGGCTATGATGGGACTTCATTCTGGGTAGATACAGTCATAGCTGAAAATGCTGGCACTCTTGAAAGTTTTCAAGAAAGTGAAGTATTCCTCCCAGAAAATGATTGCAATTACACATGTTTTGTTATACAAATGTTTATTTCCTTTGTGTGCATTGGAAAATAACACAAAAACAGAGCAAAAAAGCCAAAATTGACATAATTTCACACAACGCAAACAATGGGCTGGAGAGAATTGTTAGCACCCTCAACTTGATATTTGGTTGCACACCCTTTGGAAAATATAACTGAAATCAAACGCTTCAAATAACCATCAACAAACTTCTTAAACCTCTCAACTAGAATTCTGGACCACTCTTCTTTTGCAAACTGCTCCAAGTCTCTCATATTTGAAGGGTGCCTTCTCCCAACAGCAAATTTAAGATATCTCCACAGGTGTTCAATGGGATTTAGATCCGGACTCATTGCTGGTCACTCCAGAACTCTCCAGCACTTTGTTTCCATCCATTTCTGTGTGCTTTTGAATTATGCTTGGGGTCACTGTCTTGCTGGAAGACCCATGACCTAGGACGCAAACCCAGTTTTCTGACACTGGGCCCTACATTGCAATCCAAAATCCTTTGGTAATCTGCAGATTTCATGATGCCTTGCACACAGTCAAGGCACCCAGTGCCAGAGGCAGCAAAACAACCCCAAAACATCTTCAAACCTCCACCATATTTTACAGTAGGTACGGTGTTCTTTTCTTTGTAGGCCTCATTCCTTTTCGCTAAACAGCAGAATGATCTGCTTTACCAAAAAGCTCTGTCTTGGTCTCATCTGTCCACAAGACGTTTTCCTAGAAGGATTTTGGTTTACGCACGTACATTTTGGAAAACTGCAATCTAGCTTTTTTTTATGTCTCTGTGTCAGCAGCGGGGTCGTCCTGGGTCTCCGGCCATAGCGTTTCATTTCATTCAAATGTCAATGGATAGTTCGCGCTGACACTGATGCACCCTGAGCCTGCAGGACAGCATGAATTTCTTTGGAACTTGATTGGGGCTGCTTATTCACCATCTGAACTATCCTGCGTTTCAACCTTTTATCAATTTTTTTCTTCCGTCCACATCCAGGGAGATTAGCTACAGTGCCACGGGTTGTAAACTTCTTGATTAAGTTGCGCATCGTGGACAAAGGAACATCAAGATCTCTGGAGATGGACTTGTAACCTTGAGATTGTTGGTATTTTTTTTTTCCACAGTTTTGGTTCTCAAGTCCTCAGACAGTTCTCTTCTCCTCTTTTTGATCTCCAAGCTTAGTGTGGCGCACACAGACACATAATGCAAAGATTGAGTCAACTTCTCTCCTTTTTTCCTGGTTTCAGGTGTCATTTTTATATTGCTCACACCTGTTATTTGCCACAGGTGAGTTTAAAGGAGCATCACATGCTTGACAGCTGCATTTCCCAAGGTGTCTCTTACTGTTCACTTTCCCAAGATGGTGATGTGCATGGGGGTATTGTAGCATAGGTGCTGGGAAAATATTGGTTGTAACTTCAGTACTGCAGAGTATTTTGTTAGTGAATTTCTTTTTATTTTTTGCAAAACAAGGACTTTTAAGATGTTTCCTGTTGTGTGGTCTCACCTTCTGAGGTCGATTCCTCTCAAAGAGGGTTTTCTTTTGCACTTTCATCTCTGGCTGCTCAAAGCTACATTGTGACAAGTATACTGTTAAAAGTATGAAATAAATTCATCTGATTTAAACTGAACTCGGCGTAAACAAGGAAGTTCATTGGCTAGCATGCCCCTAAACCAATCCCTTTAATTGCTAAACCGCATGTTGAGTTGCATGGATAACCTGTTTTGGAAACATCATGAAAGATTTCTACATCTACAGTGGGGCACAAAAGTATTTAGACTTATAATTAAATTCTTTAAAATCCTACAGTGTGATTTCCTGGATGTTTTTCTCATTTTGTCTCTCAGTTGAAGTGTACCTATGATGAAAATTACAGATATATCTCATCTTTCTAAGTAGGAGAACTTGCACAATCAGTGGCTGACTAAATACTTTTTTGCCCTACTGTATCTCAATATTTTTGCAAATTGCTAAATCATTATCTCTGGAATGTTAATTATTTTGCATTTCCACAATTTTGGTAAATCCACCTTTACTTTCACCTTTAAAATAAAAATTTTAAATTATTTATTTTCCTGTTTTACTCTTGCCTGCACCTTTCAAAACCATGTTCACACACTGAGTAGGATATTTATTTATGTACATTTTCATTTACATAAATTTGTTTAATCAGAATTGAATGGATGCATCTAACCATGACCAAAATTTATTGCATCGCTCTTCCAATCTAGGCTGCCATATCATACTAGAACTGACATGGTAGACCTATAACAATCATGTAAGAGCCATATCAAATCTGATCTGACTGGCCATATACAAATGCGGCCTCAATCCGACTGTTAAAAGTCAGATTCCTTTAGTCCTCCAGACTGCATAAAATCTGTTCAGCTCATATAAGATTTAATTTGTGCTGGTAAGCTGAGCTCTGACACCTCTGCATAACCAAAGATAAAGTAAAATAGAGCTGCATCTAAAATTACTTTCTACTCCCAATACAAGGCACTACACAGAGCAACTTTTACGCCTTATAGTGCATTACATATGTTTTATAGAAATACAATTGCTGTCTTCTATAAATAATAAAACCACAATTTTTTAATATTTGTACCTACATATTTTCACCCACAAGACCAGCATTACCTTCATTAAAAAAAAGCCATTACAATTGTTTATAATGTAGACTGTAAACTGACCTTTAAAATAGGGTTGAAATTAAACAATGCAAAATAGTCAGAGCATCAACAATTGTGGTAAGCAGACAAAACACAATTACCTAAAGTTGATGTTTTGTCTATTATAATGAAAATATGCAGCCATAAAACTAGTCTCTATGTATTTGTAAGAAGATGAGGGTCTTCTAGAACACAAGGTGGGTGAATAGGAAACACAGCAACTGCTGTTACTCAAAAGATGGTCTGAAGAAAGATATGAGAACAGCAGGATGTATAGATAGGGCAGAGGGCACACATACACACGTTGGTAACACGTTGCTCATAGTGTGCACCATCCTCCACATACACAATACGCTTTAATTTGTGGTGATTGAGACACGTGTTGTGCTGACCAGCACCATGGGTCATGACCTCTCCTGACAGTAATGGCCTCCCCATCAAAAGGTTTTATCTTGTTCTGCCTCTGTCTAAATAGAGGTCAACTGTCACCAGGGCCCATTGGCTTTCCCAGAGAGAAAAAAAAAATCCTGCAGACAGAATCTCTCATTTTTCATCGGCTGCTTCCCAGAATACCAACTACAAAAGGTCCATCAGAAGGTAATACTGCTGCACTGTGTATCTGTCCTTTCAATATTGTGTTTAGCATATGTAATGTTGCTTTGAGCCTTTCTCTTGTTCTTTAATGAGGATGTCATAGTCCTAAAAGCGCCATTCTGTTTTTGATAATTTATGTTCTGACCCATAATCCATATAACAAACACTTCTTACCCAAATTGGCATCTATTAAGTCTATAATGTCTACTATGTCTTCTTAGTACTACTATGACTACTAAGAAGAATACAAAGCACTTCTGTAAGTCGCTCTGGATAAGGCCGTCTACTAAATGCTGTAAATGTAACTGTAAATAAATGCAAAATGGTATCAACTGGGTTAATTCTGGTAATCAATGAAAGGTTCCAGGGTGCCAATCAGAGCCTCATCTTTAAAGATTTGACTTCTAACAGATCATTTACTGTTGATATCCTACTTTGGATATGAACTGCTCATTTAAAGACCTTTATAAAAGGGAACGAGTTATGCTTTACAATTGTTGCTTATTGCTTGTTGCATATGCCATTTCCCATTTCAAATCTCCAGTAAACATGTCCTTAATGATATTACTAATAAGCAAAGGCAAAACAGCCAATTTACAAACTGGATTAGCTATAGTTCAAGGAAGACAGTACCAGCCATACTCCAAGCACTTCATCAATACAGAGGTGAGTAAGAATAATCCTAAATGTGGACAAGTACAGTCATAACCTTATCTAACATCCTGACTCAGACTTCTCGTTACAATATATGGGGTATTTTAACAACCGAACCCATTTACTAAAAGCACTGGTTTCCACTACATGGTCCTCAGACTGGCCTTCTGTCATTTCTAATTAATGTTCCTAAACTAAACTTCCAAATAACATCTGAGCTCTGCCTACACCTTTTGCCATCCTATTGTTGAGTAACCTAACCTTAACCTTGCAGTTGAAATATTAAAGAACACTGACTGTTTCTACATAGCTCTAGGTAGATACAGCAAGGAACATTTAACACTGAATGTATATGTGACAAAATACAGTTAACACATCACCAAAACATACATGGGGAATAAAAACTGTTCAGGATCACCACCAAGATTCCATCCATAAATTCATCCATCCAATCAGTTCATCAATATATCCATCCATCCATCCATTAATCAATCCATCAACCAACCAATCAACAAATCCATTCATTCAATTACTGAACCAGCCATTGAAATATCTATTTATCTAAACAGATAGAGAGACAGATCAGATGTCACTGTTTTTAAAAATCTCCTATAAACAGAAATCTTAAATGTGCATAGAGAGGCAGAGGCTGAGACTGCATATCATAATTGAAATGCTTAAGATAAGGTTTGTTTTGAGATGTCAGGGAGCATTAGGGCCATGTTATCAGATCCCGAGGCAAAACGAGGCAAGGACGGCCTCCTCCATTCAGAGGCTGGATTCAAGGTGGCAGCGCATCAGCGCTGTGATCAAGCCTGATTACAGCTTGCCGTGGAGAGATCATCTCCCTATGCGCTACGACGCGGCTTAGCCATCCACAGCAGACACCACTGATTACCCGTTACTCAAGCTAGAGGAGAAAAGACACCGACCGCACTGCACAGGGACACTACAAAGACACAGAAAATGTCTGGCATTGCACTGCAGCAAGATTCACAATGGCCTCTTCCAGCAAACATGCATCAACTAGAGTACAGAGGGGGCTAATCTCTTCCAATTAAATACAGTGGAGCAAAAAAAGTATTTAGTCAGCCACTGACTGTTCATGTTCTCCTACTTATAAAGATGAGAGAGGTCTGTAATTTTCATCACAGGTACACTTCAACTATGAGAGACAAAATGAGAAAAAAAAAACTCAACTCAATACTTTGTAACATAACCTTTGTTGGCAATGACAGAGGTCAAACGTTTCCGGTAAGCCTTCACCAGGTTTGCACACACTGTAGCTGGTATTTTGGCCCATTCCTCCATGTAGATCTTCTCTAGAGCAGTGGTGTTTAGGGGCTGTCGCTGGGTAACACGGACTTTCAACTCCATCCACAAATTTTCTATGGGGTTGAGGTCTGGAGACTGGCTAGGCCACTCCAGAACCTTGAAATGCTTTTAACGGAGCCACTCCTTCGTTGCCCGAGTGGTGTGTTTGGGATCATTGTCATGTTAGAAAACCCAGCCACGTTCCATCTTCAATGCTCTCACTGAGCAGGGGGACACATCTGGCACTGCAGGATCTGAGTCCCTCTCGGCGTAGTGTGTTACTGATGGCAGCCTTTCTTACTTTGGTCCCAGCTCTCTGCAGGTCATTCATCAGGTCCCTCCATGAGATCTTGCTATCTCATCCAGATCAAGGGAGATTATCACTGGTCTTGTATGTCTTCATTTTCTTACAATTGCTCCCACAGATGATTTATTCACACCAACCTGCTTGCCTATTGTACATTCCCTCTACCCAGATGGTGCAGGTCTACAATTTTCTTCCTGGTGTCCTTTTGTCCTTTGGTCTTGGCCATTGTTGAGTTTGGAGTCTGACTGTTTGAGGCTGTGGACAGGTGTCTTTTGTACAGATAACGAGTTCAAACAGGTGCCATTAATACAGGTAAGGAATGGAGGACAGAAGAGCTTCTTAAAGAAGAAGTTAAAGGTCTGTGAGAGCCAGAAATCTTGCTCGATTGTGGGTGACCAAATACTTATTTTCCACCATAATTTACAGATAAAAAAAAATCCTACAATGTGATTTCCTGGATTTTTTTTTCTCATTTTGTCTCTCATAGTTGAAGTGTACCTAGGATGAAACTTCCAAAAAAGTCCAAAACAAGAAATAATAATTTTAATAAAACCAACTAACCCTAACTAAAAACCAACTAACCCTAACTAAGTGTTCTGGTATAAAAGAAAACTGAAATACTCTTAAGCTTGTTGTCTGGGCACTGCAAATAACAACATTGTTTTTACATGACACTAATGCTTAAGAAAACAGTCAGGTTGTACAAATTCAGCACAGTACAACTCTGGCTTGATTAAGACTAAAGTCTGGTCAGACTTTTGCTAACACTGAAATTGTAATTTGTAAATGATTTAGTCTACGCGGAGAAGAAAATTGCCAAAGAACAGCAGATGTCTGAGAGGAGTCTATTTCTGCATGTGTTCATTTTCACAACATAACATTGCACTTTCTCTGGGTCACTCTTTGGTCTTTCGAAAAAGGCAGCTCAGCTCGGCAGCATTTGATGAGGACAGCCTGAGGGAGCGATGCAAAAATAGATGTAAACACCAGACAATATAAATTAATGAGCTAAATCCTATACTGGAGGCCTGTCCCAGGAGGCTGTGGTTGAATGGACGGACAGAAGCTGACAAGCTTGTTTGAGCACAGAGCATCTTTAGATTACAGAGGCAGCCTGTCAGCCTGCCGTCACACCCAACGTCTCCACAAACCATTAAAAAAAAAGGCTTCTTCAGAACTCCACCCGAGCTTTCCAGCCCACACAGCAGGTCCTGCTTTCATTCACATCAACATGTTCCTTACCTCAAAAACAACGGTGATATGGTGCTGTCTGAGAGAGCTGAATGAGTCACTGCTGCAGGAGATCTTTCTCCTAACCCTCACCCTCCATCTCACTGTATGCACTAGATTTAATGAACACAGCTGTATTTCTTAGCACATACTAAAATGAACTGAGAGTGACAGTAACATGAACAAGGAATAGAAGTAAGTATTAATATTACCAGGTAAACTTATTTAATTTTTTTCATTATTTATTCAATACCGATATCAGAACTCTGCATTTGTGAGTGCAAAACATGCAAATGGATAACACCAATTTGTAATGCATGGCCACTCCTGATCTGCCTGTGCTACTACATGCCCAGCACCTGCAATTTGAAGAAGTCAGATGATGGAAGCATCTGGTGAGGTGGAATACAAATAAGGTTATGATCCAAAGAGATTCTGAACTGGGAACAACTGCTTTAGGAACTGAGCCACTCTGGTACCCCATTTCTTGGCAAGCTGAAGTATGCATGTCAGTCAGATGTCTGAGTTGGTGAGCCTTGTCACTGCCAGGTCCTATACTGACTAACAGGGTTTTGGACTGCTGAGGGCTCTTGAGAAGGGTCCAACCTTTTAGGAGTCTCAAAGCCAAGTCCCATTCTGGTTCAAGTCTGTATTCCACTTCATTAGTCTTCTATTGTCTGAATTCTCAGCGTAATTTATATGTGTTGGGCCTGCCATTTCTTTGTCTTTTATCCCAGAGTCACCTTTTACTTGATGGAGGATATGTCTAGGGTTGTTCCTGCCTTGCATCCTGTGCTACCGGCTAGGCTCTGGCTTTCCCATGACTCAAATTAAAGCACAAGAGAAAATGATTAACTAAATGACGAGGACACAAAACCTACACTGACTCTGTTTAAATGGACTAAATAATGCCAAGAGACTCACTCATATTGTCTATTTTATTATATTAGTGAAAGTATACACACGCACCTACGCACGCACCCACACACACAGTGGGGCAAAAAAGTATTTAGTCAGCCACTGATTGTGCAAGTTCTCCTGCTTAGAATGATGAGAGAGGTCTGTAATTTTCATCATAGGTACACTTCAACTATGAGAGACAAAATGAGAAAAAAATCCAGGAAATCACATTGTAGGATTTTTAAAGAATTCAATCGTAAATCATGGTGGAAAATAAGTATTTGGTCACCCACAAACAAGCAAGATTTCTGGCTCTCACAGACCTTTAACTTCTTCTTTAAGAAGCTCTTCTGTCCTTCACTCGTTACCTGTATTAATGGCATCTGTTTGACCTCGTTATCTGTATAAAAGACACCTGTCCACAGCCTCAAACAGTCAGACTCCAAACTCAAAAGGTTCAACTCAATATTTTGTAACATAAACTTTGTTGACAATGACAGAGGTCAAACGTTTCCTATAAGTCTTTACCAGGTTTGCACACACTGTAGCTGGTATTTTTGCCCATTCCTATTTTTACGGAGCCACTCCTTCGTTGCCTGAGCGGTGTGTTTGGGATCACTGTCATGCTGGAAGAGCCAGCCACGTTCCATCTTCAATGCTCTCACTGATGGAAGAAGATTTTTGCTTAAAATCTCACGATACATGGCCGCGTTCATTCTTCCCTTAACACAGATCAGTCGTCCTGTCCCCTTTGCAGAAAAACAGCCCCAAAGCATGAGGTTTCCACCCCCATGCTTCACAGTAGGTATGGTGTTTTTGGGATGCAACTCAGCATTCTTCTCCCTCCAAACACGACGAGTTGAGTTTTTACCAAAAAGTTCTATTTTGGTTTCATCTGACCACATGATATTCTCCCAGTCTGGACTTGTATGGCTTAATCTCAGTAACTGTTAACTGTTAGTGTGTTACTGATGGTAGCCTTTGTTACTTTGGGCCCAGCTCTCTGCAGGTCATTCATTAGGTCCCTCTGTGTAGTTCTGGGATTTTTGCTCACCGTTCTCATGATCATTTTGACCCCACGGGATGAGATCTTGCGTGGGGGCCCAGATCGAGGGAGATTATCAATGGTCTTGTATGTCTTCCATTTTCTTACAATTGCTCCCACAGTTTTTTCACACCAACCTGCTTGCCTATTGTAGATTCACTCTTCTCTTCCTGCTGCAGGTCTACAATTTTCTTCCTGGTGTCCTTCAAAGGCTCTTTGGTCTTGCCCATGCATGAATTTGGAGTCTAATTGTTTGAGGCTGTGGACAGGTGTCTTTTATACAGATAACGATGTCAAACAGGTGCCATTAATACAGGTAACAAGTGGAGGACAGACGAGCTTCTTAAAGAAGAAGTTAAAGGTCTGTGAGAGCCAAAAATCTTGCTTGTTTGTTGGTGACCAAATACTTATTTTCCACCATGATTTACAATTAATTTCTTTAAAAATCCTACAATGTGATTTCCTGGATTGTTTTTCTATTTTATCTCTAACAGTTGAAGTGTACCTATGGTGAAAATTACAGACCTCTCTCATCTTTCTAAGTAGGAGAACTTGCACTATCAGTGGCTGACTAAATACTTAATTTCTTTACTTTTACATTTTCTATTTTATTATACTCTCCATAACAGTGTATTCTGTCTTCAATACATTATAGTCTACACTCCTGGGCAAAGAAAGGGTCAAACCCAAAACTGTTAAATCACAGTTGTTTCACTCAATGGTAATGGCTTCAAACAGCTGACGATTAGTTGAAAAATGTTCCCCCAGTTGTGCATGAGACCAGTATTCTCCACAGGGTTCAAATCTGGGCAAAATATGAGCCTGGTGGGATGACTAATGGAAGATTTTTATCACTCAGCCATGTGTTAGTTTGAGTTTCACACAAAACATTTCGATATGTTCCCGATTTTATCTCTGTGTACAAGACCCCAACACATCGCCCACTTTCCATGCCACTGTCAACGCAGGCTTGCTCAGATAGGGCTTTGGGCCTAGATCTGCTTTGAGACAATGCTCTGTTGTAAAAAGCACTGCAGACTTAGATCATTTAGATCAATAAATATGTGAGTTTAACAAATATATAAATATAGCGATGCAATAGATATATAAATATTTCTATGGAGATATATAACGTATGAATTACCCTGTTTCAAACTTTCCCAAGCAGTTCACTGCAGCAACGAGCAATGATGAGCTAATTTTGGCACAGGTCTTCCTTATTTTTAACCATTTACTTGTTGTTGGTACCACTAAATGCCTAATATTTTGCTGTTTTAGGTTAGGCCTTTTTTTTTGCCTATGCAAAACTCAACATAGCAATTAATATTAAGTAGCACAATAACACGATTTACCACCTCATTTGTGCAAGTTATGGTGTGTAGGGATCCAAACATACTATCTAGTAGGCCTCAGATATGTATATCCTTTATTTGGGAACTTGAGTCCACACCAAACGCTGATCTAACTGACATCTTCACAGCCACTAAGTCCATTCTGTGAGAGGACAAATTTCCATCATCTGCCTGAGTTTACTGTACAATTTTGACACCTTTTGCCACTAATCCTCAAATTCAGCTGTGCTGATTTACAACTACTACACATTTGACTTAAATCATTAAACCTCTTCATATCAATCTTGCTGCAGTCACAGTATCTGAACACTAGATGTCTCCTGTCCTCCATCATTGAAAAGTGGATGAATAGAGGGCTGTCAGAGAACGGAGAGAGACATGAGTTGGGCAGAGGGCTGAAAGCCAGGGCTTTTGTCCAGGAAGGCGGCAGCTGAATTAGGGATCAGGAAGGCTACTCTAGAACAGGGAGGAAACACGGGCTGGATTTGAAGGAAGTTGCAGTCATGGTTGGCAACCCAGCAAGGTCCCTGAGAGTGAAGCAAATTTGCTGTTTTTAAACTCCCTCTCAGTTTCAAACCACTTTCTGGCTTAATACCCTGAACACAGCTCAAATTCAGCAGTCTCTCCTATGAAAATGATTAATTTTGTCACTTTCTGGATCAGATGCAAAAGTAGAAGTGAGATGTAACTTTATGCCTCATTATGTCATATACTTTCAGCACTTTGTGTCATATATATTCAGATTCATAAAGCTGTAACTTTTGAATGCAGCTCCAATTTCTGGAGTAGAGTAGATTTTTTCCCCATTAAGATAACAGTTAACCTTAACAAATTTAGTCCCTCTCTTCAGTCACCCTTGATCTCACACACACACTGAAACATGATTGACGGGTAAACACACCGTCTCCAAATGGAATTTGTTTAATATTACAGCCCTCCCCCCTTTTGCTGTCCACTTCCTACTAACAGAGCCACATAAAACTGACTCTTTCTCCTTATCATGCATATTATTAGCTCTCAAAAAGCTGCCAAATATAAGAAAAGTTTTCTGACTGAAAATCAGACACCCATTTATTACCATTTGCTTAAGTAAGGCTACATTTATGAGTCTTTCATGAGTGATTATTTTATATATCCAAGTAGATGACTACAGCAGTACCACTGAGGATCATGAAGCTCAGCTCTCAAATATATGCACAGCAAATTGTACTACCTATAGCCCTAAGGTACAAAAAGTCAAGAGTCTGCCATTTGACATTCACATATGGTTATTTCTCACAGGAAATTAAATCCATACAGCCATTATCACACCGGCGACCCTGGTTTTAGCATCATTCAGAGCACACCTCATACTAGGGCAAGCAAGAAGCATGTGCAGCACCAGGGGAACTTTTATATGGTACAGTTTTCACCAGCAACTACATATGGAGTGTTCATGGATAGAGGGTTCACACAAAGGCTTTACACTAGAGATGCTGCATTCAGAACTCTCTGGTTCAGAGCCACATTTTATATTCTTGCTGTACAGCTGCCGCATACACCGTCAGTATATTAGTGATAATAGGCTGGTATATGCTAAGCTAAGAATAAATGGGGTAAGAGTTGTGGCAGAGATTCTCCATCCATCATTTCTATTTATAGACTCAGGGCTGCGTACAAAGTCAGAGCCAGCACCTTGTGAAAAATGACACAGCATCAGCACATCGGCAGTGTGCAACCATACAGCTGTGTCACACTACATGGCCAATACTATGTGGCCAGGCATTCCAATTAGTAGGTTTAGTAAGATTTCATCCACAGCCTTCGCTAACAAGTGGGTAGAATGGGCTGTACTGACAAGCTTAGTGACTTTTAATGTGGCACTTTTATAGAATGGCACTTTTCCAATAAATCAATACCTCAGATTTTAAATCTGCATGTGCTGTCCGTTTAGGGCAATGGCAAATCAGTGGAAGACTACATAAAATCATAGAACAGGACTGCAGAGTTTCACATATCCATCATCTGCCCTTGGCTGGATCATTCACGACTGACTTCCAAAATGCCTCTGTATGCAACATCAGCACACACGTTTGTTTATAGGATGCTTTATGGATTGGGTTTCTATGGATAAGCACCTGCATGCAGGTCTAAGATCACATTGCACAACGCTAAAGTGTCAGCTGGAGTGGTGTAAACCGTCAGGTTATTGGACAGTTGAAGCAGTGGAAATATTCTCTGAAGTGGTGAACCATATTTAACCAACTGGCATTCTGAAGGACAATTCTGGCTTTGTCATGAGAACACTACAAGTCTAAAAGCAGATGGAAAAAGAATAACAATCTGGGGCCAGCCGCAGTTCTAGACCAACAGTTCAGGCATGTTGTTGTTGTACATATGTGACATCTAGCGGTAGGTTCTGTAATAGGTCCCGTGCTCCGTATAGATACTGTAAGTAAGGAAAGGGCATATAATCTCACCCTAGAGATTTTAAGCACTGAACAGCATCAGAAACAGGTAAGCTTGATGCTGTTTTTGTTAATGTGAGGAACAAGAAACTCAAATATAATAAATAGAGTGTGGATCCTAAGGTGCCTGGACCATGCCCTTCAAAAAAAGAAATCATCAATGGAGTCCTTTGGTGATTTTTTTTAAACTCCAGCAAAGCAAGCTATTTTCCAAGCTTGCAGGTGTATTGGCCTCTTTGATTCAAATTTCTTTCTTCACTTTGTATGGAAAATATAATGCATCGTGGAACAAAAACAGCAATACGTATCGTATCGTGAAATTTCTGTATCGTTGCACCCCTACTCTGTTCTCTACTGAGACCAGCACAGATCAGGTCCTATTTGGGTGGTTTATCTCAGCACTGCAGTGACACGGATGTGAAGTTGGTGTGCTGGAGTGAGTGCATCAGACATCGCAGTACTGCTGGAGATTTTAATCCACCAACCAAAACTATCCAGCCACCAGCATTGTAGGCAGCATCCTGTGAGCAAATGTTCCTGTTGTTGATTGAATGCAAATAAACTCAGCGATGCACCAAAAGTTAAGTGGAAATCCCCAAACTTCAACTGCCAACTGCATATGAATGCCTGTGGTTTTGGAATGACACCTTCCAAACGTGGATATGATGCTTTAGCCCTAGTGTACACACTTCATAAAAGAATTATAAAGATTTAGTCATTAACACCACTTACAGTATAGATACTCTGGGCTGTCCATTGATTTGATAAACAAACCATATTTGACTATGACAAACCCTTTCCCATCTCTCTCACTCACTCACTCGCACATTTCTCATTTCAGCATGCACTTAAACGCCCATGCACAGCCGCACTCAATTAGAAAATTTTGCTCTTTAACAGAGTACGCTCGGCATAGACAGCAGCATTATAAACCACCATTACTACTGCTATTTTCCTACTATCACTTATTCAAGTGAGTGCATTAAGATATTTAAGCCTGATTGACAGCCTCTTCAAGCTAAGTGATGGGGCAAATTAATGAACAGTGTGAAGGAGGCATGTAGTGGGCTTACATCTGACTTTTAAGGTAGGATAAATGTGGCCAAATTATATAATTGACCTTATAGGTGCTGCATTTTTACTGCACACGAATGCAGAAGATTAAAAACAAGTATAAATATTAATGCAGAGAAATTTCCATAAGCAAATAAGCAGCGTAATGTCAGAGGATAAGCACCGCTGAGGCTAACGCTGGCCGAGGGAGTTGTGGGTCGACTAAAATGTTTAACCTGACGCAACCTGCTTAGTTAAAAGATCCAAGTGGTTTAAGCAATATGTTGTAATGAAAAGCTTAGTGCTTAGCAACAACAACAGTAATAATACTAATAATGTTCATATAGGCACATTGAAAACATTAATATATATATATATATATATATATATATATACACACATTATACACACACACACACACCACGTACATAATATTATATAGATACATATATATATATAGCCTTTTATTAATGTTTTCATATATATATATATATATATATATATATATAGTATATATAGATATATATAATATAATATATATGATATAGATATATATATAGACACACAGCGCACACACAAGAGAAGGAGAAACAACAACGGCAGATAGAGGGCAAGCAATGGTGTGTTTAAGAGTAAAATATTTGGGGCGTCTCATCAGTCGTAGTGGCACAGGCGGACGTCCAGTGTACAGGCGCGGTCACGAGCTCCAGAAGAGAGATAGGAGAGAGAGGAGACCACAACACACGGACATAGGAGGAGAGAGAGAGATAGAAAGGGGGGGAGGAAGACAGAGGGATATATGTATAGATGTAGGTTATAGATAGATATATAGGAGATAGAAGAAGATATATATATATATATATATATATATATATATATATATATATATCCACCACACACACCTTTTTATTATGTTTACACATATATATATATATATATATATATTATAGACACCAACTTTTTCATATATGTTTTTTTATAATGTTTTATCACTATCTATATCTAATAGAGATATATATTCTATATAGATTAGATAGTTTAACATTTAAAAACATTATATTTAAAACTGTATATCTGTGTTTTATCTAGATATATATTATATATATCATCTATATATATATTGAAACATTAATCTTCTTCTCTTCTTCCCTTCTTTTCTTTCGGCTTCCTCCCTTATCAGGTCGCCAACATGCGATCTTTAAAATTTTCCCATTTCCCACCTCTCCGTCCTCCACGTCCTCTACTCTCACCCCACTCCCTCATATCTTATTCACTATACACCATGTAACTCCTCTTTGGTCTTCCCTCTCCGTCTCCCTTGCCTGGCAGCTCATCTCCACATCCTCCTACCAATATATCCACTATCCTTCCTCTGCACATGTCCCAACCATCTCAGTCTTCCCTCTCGAAATTTTGTCGCCCATTTGTCCAACCGTGCTGTCCCCTCTGATGACTCATTCCCTAATCCTGTCCACCCTAGACACTCCTAAAGAGAACCTCAACGTCATAAGTTCTGCCACCTCCAGTTCTGCTTCCTGTCTCTTTGTCAGTGCCACTGTCTCTAACCCATACAAGGCTGGTCTCACTACTCTCTTATAAATCTTTCCTTTCACTTTTGCTGCGACCCTTTTGTCACACAGCACTCCTGACACTCTTCTCCACCCACTCCATCCTGCCTGTACTCTCTTCTTTACCTCCTTTCCACACTCCCCATTTCCTTAGACAGTTGATCCCAAGTACCTGAACTCCTGGACTTCTGGACTCCGTGACCAATGATCCCTGTAGCCTGACTGTTCCACCTGCCTCCCTTTCATTTACACACATGTATTCTGTCTTACTACAGTTGACTTTCATTCCTCTCCTTTCCAGATTATACCTCCACCTCTCCAAGTTCTCTTCTACCTGTTCCCTGTTCTCACTACAGATCACAATGTCGTCTGCAAACATCATAGTCCACGGCGATACCTGTCTGACCTCATCTGTTAGTCTGTCCATCACCAGAGCAAATAAGAAGGGACTCAGGAGCGATCCTTGATGCAGTCCCACCTATACCTTGAAGCTATCTGTCACTCTTACAGCACATCTCACCTCTGTCACGCTGTTCTCATACATGTCCTGCACTAATCTAACATACTTTTCAGCCACTCGAGACTTCCTCATACACCACCACAGTTCCTCCCTTGGCACCCTGTCATAAGCTTTCTCCAAATCCACAAAGACGCAGTGTAGCTCTTTCTGACTATCTCTATACTTCTCCATCAGCAGTCTCAAAGCAAAAATCGCATCCATAGTGCTCTTCCTTGGCATGAAACCATACTGTTGTTCACACACTGTCACCTCCTGTCTGAGCCTAGCTTCCACAACTCTCTCCCAAACCTTCATTGTGTGGCTCATCAACTTTATGCCCCTGTAAGAGCCACAACTTTGTACATCACCCTTCTGCTTAAAAATCGGTACAAGTAAACTTTTCCTCCATTCCTCCAGCATACTCTCATTCACCAGAATTCCATTGAATAATCTAGTCCAAAACACCACTCCCAGCTCTCCTAGACTTTTCCATACCTCAACCGGTATGTCATCAGGTCCCACTGCCTTTCCGTTCTTCATCCTTTTCAAAGCTTTCTTCACTTCGTCCTTGCTAATCTTTGCTACATCCTGTTCCACAATTTCTACGCCCTCCAACCTTCTTTCCCTTTCATTTTCTACATTCATTAACTCTTCAAAATACTCCTTCCATCTTTCCCTCACCCTCTCCTTACCTGTCAGTACATTTCCATTTCTATCCTTGATCACCCTGACCTGCTGCACATCCTTTCCAGCTCTATCTCTCTGTCTCGCCAGCAGATACAACTCCTTCTCTCCTTCCCTACTGTCTAACCTTTCATATAACTCATCGTAGGCCTTCTGCTTGGCCTTTGCTATTTCCCTCTTTGCCCTGTGCCGCATGTCCTTGTACTCCTGCTACTCTCTTTAGTCCTGTCCCTGTCCCATTTCATCTTTGCTGTCCTCTTTCTCTGAATAACCTCCTGCACTTCCTTGTTCCACCACCAGGTTTCCTTTTCATCCTTTGCCTGTCCAGAAGACACATCCAGTACCTTTCTACCTGTCTGTCTAATTACTGTTGCTGCTACTACCCAGTCATCTGGGAGCTCTTTCCTATCACCCAAAGCCTTTCAGCTCCTCTCTGAACTCCTTACAACATTCTTCCTTTCTCAACTTCCACCATTTGGTCCTCTGCTCTGCCTTTGTCCTCTTCCTCTTCCTAACCACCAGATCCATCCTGCACACCACCATCCGATGCTGCCTAGCTACACTCTCCCCTGCCACTACCTTACAATCACCAATCTGTTTTAAGCAACCTCTTATACATAGGATGTAGTCTACCTGTGTGCTCCTCCCTCCACTCTTATAAGTCACCCTATGCTCCTCCTTCTTTTGGAAATATGTGTTAACCACCACCATCTGTCGTTCTAGGTTCCTATCCTTAACACCAAACCTGCCCATCACTTTCTCATCTCCTTTTTTACCAACATGACCATTGAAATCTGCACCAATCACCAGTCTCTCCTCCCTGGGAATGCTCTCAACCACTTCATCTAACTCCCCCCAGAATCTCTCTTTCTCCTCTAATTCACAGCCAACTTGTGGTGCATAGCCACTAACAACATTCACCATTACGCCCTGAATTTCCAGCTTTAAACATATTATTATATCTGACACCCTTTTCACCTCAACGACATTCTTTACATAGTCCTCCTTCAGGACCACACCAACTCTATTTCTCTTCCTATCCACACCATGGTAGAACAGTTTAAACCCTGCACCAATGCATCGAGCCTTGCTACCCTTCCACTTTGTCTCCTGCACACACAAAACATCGACCTTTCTCCTTTGCATCATTCAGCCATCTCCCTGCCCTTTCCCTGTCATCGTCCCTACATTCAGGGTTGCCTACCCTCAGTTGCTTATGTCCTTGCTGCTCCTATTTCTTCTCTGTCTTCTCACAAACGCTTCCCTCCTCTTCGTCTCGCAAACATAGTCCAATTTCCGCTGGTACCCTCTGTTTTGCTACCAGTACCAGTGGCGGTCGTTGTTAACCCGGGCCACAACCGATCCGGTATGGTGAAATTATTATGAACTCGCATACTGTATTTGGCAAATGTTTTACACCGGATGCCCTTCCTGACGCAACCCTCACCATTTATCCGGGCTTGGGACCGGCACTAGAAATACCCTGTCTGAGCAAACTAGCGGCTGGTTTTATGAAAACATTAATAAAAAGCTATATATATATATATATATATACACACACACACACACACACACACACACACACAGACACACACAGACATATATGCATATATATATATATATATATATATATATATATTATTAAATTTAAAATTTTATAGTGATATATTTAGATATTTTACATTTCATATGCTCCTGCTTATTAAAACTATTACATGGTGGAAAACTATTACTATTTATTTTTACTTATACATCTAGGCTCCCTCTTCTTACTTATAACATTTAGGTAATACGAGTCTTCCTTGCCACTGTCACTTCTCTCGGCTTGCTCAGTTATTGCTTTGGGCCTAGGTATTTGTAAAATTGGTTGTGATTTTTTGTTGTTTAAAACCAAAAATCCCAACCACAGCCTATATGCTATGCATATTCCCCAACAAATGCAAACATCTCCAATTAAATAAAGATACTGATGTACTGCAGGTAAAACAAGAACCTAACCAGTAACCTCACTGCTGTGGTTCAGTAGAAGAAATGAGAGCGAGTTGCGTTGTGTTTATTTATACTTGCCTCATAAAAATAGAAAGCAGATTAGGGACGACACGGAAAGAGGCATTTATCTTGGCAATGCCGCTGGGATGGAGGTAAAGGTTATTAAATGCATCATTCTGCCTTCTGTTTGGTTTTAAATATTAAGTTAGTGCATGCCAACCTCCTGAGAATCTATTTATACAACACCAACCATCTCCAAAACAAACATTCTGATTCTAAAATACCCCACCACATTAATAACATACTGTGGTCCCAAAGGGTATTTGGACGATTGTGTCACACTTGTAAAATGTATGTTTCAATGTATTAAAAAACAACATGTCAAAGCAAGCAGCATATATTTAATAAATGAAAAAAAAAATTGAAAATAGACATACATGTACAGTTCAAAAACAAGTAAGTATCTGGATGAATTACACCTGTTAGAGACAACTGCATAAAAAACTTACTACAGCACCACAAAAAGCTTGGAACCAAGTGTGTAAAGGTAAGTGAAAAAAAGAAGATTAAAAAGGGAGAAGTAAGGTTTGAGAAAGGGTCTAGTATCATCTGTTTGCACAAGGAAGCCCACTCTATTAGCAGAAGACCCAGAAAGATGACCAAGAGACAGTACAAGATTATTTTGAGTAAAATCTTGAGGAACAGCAACAAGAACTGTTTCAGCTCATTGTTGAGAGGAAGAATAATTTCACAAAACCGCACAGCCACCTCAAAAATTAGAAAACAAGGGTGAAATCTGTGCAATCACAGCAGCTTCTGGACAACTCTTGTTTTCAGATGAATCCAAATGTAACCTGTACGGACCAGATGGTAGAATGTTTTTGTGAAAAGAATTCCAAGGAAACTGTACTAAGGGGTCTTTAAAAAACCAAGTGGAAATGTTAAAGCCTGGGGCTGTTTTCCCTACAGTGCTGTTGGTAAGCTTGTGTTCACTGATAGCATCATAAACTCTGAAGTGTGCAGGGCCATTTTGGATGTAAACTTGCTAAAATCAGCCAAACAATTTTTCAGGCAAAAAAACTAATAATAATCCAAAGTATATCAGCCACATATTGAAATAAAAATAAAATTAAAGTCTCAGAACAGTTCTCCTAAAGCCCTTACCTAAACCCTACAGAGTACGTATGTTATGCAACAGAGGATAATTGTTGGTGCTGTAGTGTGGATGAACTACAAGCTGAAATTTGGTTAAAATTTGGAGGAATTTTTCACTCCAATGGCTATAGAGACCGGTTGATGTCAACACTGTCATCATCAATTTCAGTCCTCATACCGTTCCTCAGACCACATCAGAAGGCAATAACACCCTCCCTCCCCTCCTCCAGTTAACTGAATGCACCATGCCACCAAAACTTTCCCGCTGATGACATGAGATCCTACAAGAACTCTTTTTACTGGACTAGGTAATGCATATTCTGTACATTATAGTATTTCATATTTCACACACACACACACACACACACACACA
>JAJAGP010000185.1:164197-209846 GCA_025084515.1 Ancistrus triradiatus | reverse complement strand
TTTCTTTGTCTTTTAAAGTTGCAGCTCTTTTGTTATTCGTTTGCTCAAGTTTTCGCGTTTATTTTACGTTAAGTTTCCTGTGTCCAGCAGTCTTAAGTAGTTCGGTATCGCTGAATTAGAAGATAGTTAAAAGACCGACCAGCCAAGATCTCCTTCACTCTCGACCACATCGTAGATTCTAAGTTTTTTAAAGTCTGTTGAAGTTCGTGGTGCTAGAAACGCGTCAACTCCACCTTTATCTGTGGCCAAGATTAAGATTCTGAGTTGTACGCACGCAAAACGTCGAGTAATCGTGAAGCCACAGCCTAAACTGGGAAGGACGCCATTTCAAGTCACCTCAAGTCAACGTGGTCAAACCATCGGCAAGAAACCAAAGAGCTAAGCTGCTGAGAGGCCTTTTCCGAGCGACGGTGGGCATCGAAAGACGGACGCCAACGCTCCCCAAAATCGTGCCTTTTGGACGGCCGGGCCAGGGTTGAATGCCCCAAACAACTCGAGTGACCTTCCAGGCGAGTACCGTTTATGGCTTTTCTGGGTCCCTGATTCTCGTACCTTGCGTTTGATCTTAAAACCACGCTTCAACATAGACTTGTCCACGCCTAAGTAGCTTCTACCATACTATTCACGTTCAACGTAATTAGTTTAGTAATAACTCACTACGTCGTAACAAACTAGTTCATAACATCGACTCTAGGTAATTGTTGTTGCTTAAATTGCATACAGAGTCATCTTGGTTTTCTGATTTTAATATTGTGATATATGTAGGTTTGCCATCATCTCCTAGTTTTGATACTGTGATATATGTACGTTTGCCATCATTTCCCGATCTTGATATTGTGATACATATGTTATTACATCAGATAGTCTGTTAGTATTGCCTTGCTTGTAGTTAATAAACTTCTTATAACCTTTGAATTTACCGCCTGGTGTGAGAGTTTCATTCAACAAGGTCGAGAAAAATACTTTGAATTCACTATTCAGACCTAGACTGATCAATTTATCTTCTCTCTTTTCGACTGGTTTCCGGATCTACCAGTCCACAACGATCCGGTGGTGCCCTGTTTTTTTTATTAAAAATGAATCCAATTAAAGTGTAGTCTTAGGTTTGGTACATAACTAACACAATTCCTATGTATATCATACATACATGTATAGCTCTAGGCTTGTTCAGTTAGGGCAGAGGGCCTAGATAGTTGTAAAGCTGCTTTGAGACAGTGCTTTGTTGTAAAAAGCCCAATATAATTTGACTAAATACCACTAAATGCCAAATCTCACAAACTGTGATCTTTAATGAACCTATTACTGTCCAAATAATATTTTTGCTCCATTTTGAAGAGTATATCAATTCTTTCTATATTCAAGCATACTCTATTTTCTGGGTAGTGTTTTTCACTTTTTGAAGCAAAATTCACTCTTTTGTAAGTGTGACTTAAGTTTCCAAATACTATTTAGGGTGACTATACAGGAGTAAAAATGCATACATGACATACATGAAATCATGTAGAAGCATAATTATTATACCCACATGTACTTGTTGAGCTTTTTATTCCAAATCATTAATACAGAGTTGACCCCCTGCAACTATAACGGCCTCCAATCTGGTGGGATGGCTTTATTTACTTGATTTTGGAACACATCTGTGGAGCTTCACTTCAATTCACTTAATTCAGTTTCCTCTGTATAGCTCATTTAACGGTAAGCATTGTAGCAAAGTAGGTACACAGAAACCCAGAGGCAACAGTGACAAATAAAGAACTCCCCAAGATGCACAATAAAGAATCATCCTCCGGGTAACACTAGACAGTGAGATTATATTCATCCTAGCAAACAGTAGAGAGGTAAAGAGTACTGTATCGAAAACCTAAAATATGTTCAGTGTAACATAATGTGAATCAGAGTCTCAGTATGAACATAAAACAGATTCAGTTAAACTGTAATTGCTTAGAGTAGATGACTTTGGGGCATCCGGGTGGAATTATTCACTACAATGCAACGTACAAGTGAGATCTAGGATAAATCACAGCATGGGGCAGGATTACACACCTCTAGACATCAAAGCAGGACTTTAAGGTGATGGAAAAGTACAGTACTATGCAAAAGTCTTAGGCCGCCATTTGATTCGTTGTTTTAGCAAAGGCATAATGATCATATCTAATATATTGACGATGATCACACCCAAACATATCACACTTGGACACTCCATAATACTCTTTTCCACTGATCTTCATTCCAAAACAATGATATACACATGTGGACAAAATTGTTGGTACCCCTCAGTTAATGAAAGAAAAAGCCCACAATGATAACAGAAATAACTGTTCAAGAGTTTATTTTTTTAAATAATTCTGTTGAAGCATGGTTGAAAAGCAATGTCTGACCTTCATTTTGTCAGATTAAAGTTATTTCTGTTACCACTGTGGGTTTTTCTTTCATTAACTGAGGGGTACCAACAATTTTGTCCACGTGTGTATCTAATCTAACAGTGGCCTAAGGCTTTAGCTCGCCACTGTATGTGTAATATATATGTAAATGTATGTATAATATATATAAATGTAAATATATATATTTACATTTACATTCACAGCATTTAGCAGACATCCTTATCCAGAGCGACTTACAATTGATACAACTTTACAATCAAAGCAGTTGTGGGTTAAGGGCCTTGCTCAAGGACCCAACAGTGGTAGCTTGGCAGAGGTGGGATTTGAACCCTGAACCTTCTGATCCATAGTCCAGTACCTTAACCGCTAGGCTACCACAGTCCCTAGTATGTGTGTGTATGTATATATATATATATATATATACACACACACACACACACACACACACACACACACACTACACACACACACACACACACACACACACACACACACACACACACACACACACACACATACATTCATACAAACAAACAATGGATGCCAAAAGTCTGAGACCACTATTGATATGGCTTCTATTCTGCCTTGTTTAAAATTTACCAATGTTTCATTACAAGCATGCACACAACCAACATAAAAACATTTTCCCCATTTCACTGTATTGACACCTAGGACATAAGCTGGCAAGAACTTCACAGGTTTGCGCAAATTCTGATTATCCAGGTTCACCCAGCACTCCAAAGAGCATCTTGGGATGTTACTGAATCCTTTGCTTTCTCTGTCATAAATGCTCAGTGGTGTTTAGGTCAGGGCACTTTAATTGTTGTTTTAACGATGTCCCAGCTAACATTATCACATATGTGCTAAAAGAACGACATTATCACGTATATCATAAAACAAAAAAAAATCCTTAAAACTTCACATACTCACTGCATCACACAGCTGGGTAGGACAGACTATAGTGCATACGGGGTGCACAAACCAAGCTAGCGTTCTACCTAAAAGCGCATGACTGCAGTATAAAAAAGTTCAGACTCCATCAGCATCACAGTCTATGACATTGGAATTTCAGTTTTGACAAAATGGATATTGCTCAAAACATGGCGATCTGCAAACAATGTCGTAAGTCGGTTGAGGTTAAAGTCAGCTCAACAACTAACTTATTGCACCATCTGCGAACTAACCACTGTGCACAACATGAAGAGCATGACAATCTTCAGGAGACGGTTGTCCATGACAAACCAGTCACGATAACAGCACAAAAACAAACTCAGCAAACACCTGCGGAATCATTCTGCAAAAAAGTGCCTTACAACAAGAAAAGCAACAGATGGCAAGAAATAACAAATGCTGTCATGAAGTACATCATGAAAGACATTGTGCCAGTTTAAGTACTTGAGAGACACAGCGTTTGAATACATTAGACCTAAGATACAAGCTGCCAAAATATAGCCTAATTATCGTTATCAATAAAATCCCAGAAAATATCAAAATATCTCAGTCTTTCCGCTACATACATTTTGTAGCGGTGGACAGCCTCTGCAGAGTGCTTTTAATTTGAAACGACGAACGGAGAGTGAAACAAAAGTGGAGAGTGACGAGGGAGTGGGAGAAGACAGGCAGAGGAACATGGAAATGTAGACTAACTTAGTTAAGTTAGATAGATTTTACAGTTGACAAGAACATCCGTGGTATAACGGAGAGCCCGCTGCACGCGCATTCATTCAGCCGTGAGCACTTCATAATCACGTCGGATTTTAGCAGTGCTACATTTAATTAAAGCAATAACTGAGACAACAGAAACCTATAGTAGACTTGAAATGTACACAGAGAAAGGCAGACAGTCTCTTGTTTAACTCAACTGATGTTTGGCTGGGGATTGGTGGCTGCTGCCGCTGCTGAAGAAAATCCTAGAGGAAACACCATCTATCCCGATATCACACACCTACTTTGGAGGAAACTCAAGGACAGTCAGCACTCCTTGATCTTCATTGGTCTTCAGGTAGCTATTGCAAACCTTTTGAAGTCAATTTATGGACATTACATTCACTTAGGTGTTGATCACAGTTTAGTAGATCCTCTGACAGGGTTTGGTATGACAGGATTTCTAAAAGCTTCTTTCTGGCAGTTACAATTTCAATTCATCCAAACGGTGTTGAGAACAGGGTTGAGGTACTGTCAGGGCAATCAAGTTATTCCACACCAAGTTCAGCAAACTATTTCTTTATAGAGTTCACTTTTGAAGTCCATAGGAGTCTATAGGAGGGCAATACACTTTCATGGTTCTCCTCATAGTTGCAAAATCAATCCTACCAAGTAGCATGGTGACGTTCACTTTCAACACCTCATATGATTACTACAGGAGTTTCTAAGGGATCAGTTCTTGGTCCACTACTGTTCTCTCTGTAAATCACTGAGCTCAGTCATTATATCCAGCAGTTTCTCATATCACTCCTACACGGATAATACTCAACTTTACTTTTTCATTCCCTCCATCCACCGCACTAATTTCAAAATAGGTATGTAACTGCCTTTCTGTTGGTGCAAACTCCCCAGCACTGGATTTCTCAATCAACACAGACACTACCAATGTTCACTGGGCCCACACAGCAAAGGATCTTGGTGTGATTTTGTTCAATAACCTCCAATTTTCTAACCACATCACATCAACCACCAGATCTGGCAGATTTGTTCTACCCAACATCAGAAGCATCTGTCCTTTTGTGACCAAAGAAGCTGCTCAGATCCTCATACAGGCTGTCATTATTTCCAGGGTAGATCTGGGTGCTACTCTTCATTTCATGTTCTATTGTTCCACTACAGAACACTCAGAATAATGCAGTCCATCTGGTTCACAATCTACCAAAAGTTTTCTCATGTCACTCCGTTACTGAGATCACTCCACTTGCTTCGTATTGCAGTCAGGATCAAATTTAAAACTCTTTTTCTGGCTTTTCACGTCTTAAAAGGTTCATCTCTATGTTACAGTAGGGCAAAAAAAAGTATTTAGTCAGCCACTGATAGTGCAAGTTCCCCTACTTAGAAAGATGAGAGAGGTCTGTAATTTTCATCATAGGTACACTTCAACTATGAGAGACGAAATGAGGAAACACAATCCAGGAAATCACATTGTAGGATTTTTAAAGAATTTAATTGGAAATCATGGTGGAAAATAAGTATTTGGTCACCAACAAACAAGCAACATTTCTGGCTCTCACAGACCTGTAACTTATTCTTTAAGAAGCTCTTCTGTCCTCCACTCGTTACCTGCATTAATAGCACCTGTTTGATCCCGTCATCTGTAAAAAAAACACCTGTCCACAGCCTCAAACAGTCAGACTACAAACTCAGCCATGGCCAAGACCAAAAGAGCTGTCGAAGGAAACCAGGAAGAAAATTTTAGACCTGCACCAGGCTGGAAAGAGTGAATCTACAATAGGCAAAAGCAGGTTGGTGTGAATAAATCAACTGTGGAAGCAATTATAAGAAAATGGAAGACATACAAGACCATTGATAATCTCCCTCGATCTGGGGCCCCATGCAAGATCTCATCCCGTGGGATCAAAATGATCATAAGAACGGTGAGCAGAAATCCCAGAACTACACGGAGGGACCTGGTAAATGACCTGCAGAGAGCTGGGACCAAAGTAACAAAGGTTACCATCAGTAACACACTACGCCGAGAGAGACTCAGATCCTGCAGTGCCAGGCGTGTCCCCCTGCTTAAGCCAGTACATGTCCAGATCCGTCTGAAGTTTTCCAGAGAGCATATGGATGATCCAGAAGAAGATTGGGAGAATATCATGTGGTCAGATGAAACCAAAATAGAACTTTTTGGTAAAATCTCAACTCGTTGTGTTTGGAGGAAGAAGAATGCTGAGTTGCATCCCAAGAACACCATATCTACAAGCATGGGGGTGGAAACATCATGCTTTGGGGCTGTTTTTCTGAACGGGGCCATGTATCATGAGATTTTAAGCCAAAACCTCCTTCCATCAGTGAGAGCATTGAAGATGAAACGTGGCTGGGTCTTCCAGCATGACAGTGATCCCAAACACACCACTCGGGTAGTGAAGGAGTGGCTCCGTAAAAAGTGGCCTAGCCAGTCTCCAGACCTCAACCCCATAGAAAATGTGTGGAGGAAGTTGAAAGTCCGTGTTGCCCCAAAACATCACTGCTCTAGAGGAGATCTGCATGGAGGAATGGGCCAAAATACCAACTACAGGGTGTGCAAACCTGGTGAAGACTTACAGGAAACGTTTGACCTCTGTCATTGCCAACAAAGGTTATGTTACAAAGTATTGAGCTGAACCAAATTTATTGACCAAATACTTATTTTCCACCATAATTTACAATTAAATTCTTTAAAAATCCTACAAAGTGATTTCCTGGATTTCTTTTTCTCATTTTGTCTCTCATAGTTGAAGTGTACCTATGATGAAAATTACAATTAAATTGATTATTCTCATCTTTCTAAGTAGGAGAACTTGCACAATTAATGGCTGACTAAATACTTTTTTGCCCCACTGTATTTACCCTTTTTGGTTCAGAACTACACATCTACATATCAACACAGGTCTTCTAGGTGCATCCTTGTCTGAGATTAAGCCATATCCACAAGGCCAGATATCGATGTTTGAGTGTCCTTACTCCACAGTGGTGGAATGAGCTGTCCTCACCAGACAGTCATCGGCCAAGTCACTAAATCTCAATTTAAACTTAATACATGGAGTTGCTGATGAACAGTTCTTGCTCTGCTGTTGATACCAGAGGCTGCAACCTGTGACCTTATTTTCACTCTTCTTCTTCAAAAGGTGAAATACTATGAGTGAAATACTAATTCTAGTATCTCTATCTATTACAAAAAAGTGCTTACAAATACTTTTTGTATTGTGAAAATGTTTGCCACCCCTGATCAAATCACATCCTGTTATGATTTTTGAAAACAGCAGAAGATAACAGCAACCACACATTGACGCAAAAAATTATATTTCTATGAGGTTCATGAAAGTTAATGCATAAACATATCGGGAAAATCAAAAATGAAATTTGGTATTAGTGAATGTTTTGGAACATTTTCAAACAGAAAAAAGGGCTTTTTGTAAGTCTCATAACTTAATTGACTTGTTAATGGCTCATGAAACCGCGAAAGTTTTATATTTCAAGTCCCAGGAAAGACTGGCGATAGACCGATTAATCAGGCCAATATTGCCTGTGCTCATGTGGCTGATATTGGAAAACAGTGGGGAAAACAACATTACAACATTGCAGCTCATAAACTAGGACTGCTGACTAAAAACAGAGATGCCGAGAGAACATTCAGTGAGAGTGAGCCATTTATGAGAAGATGAAACCTTTATTTCCAGCATTACAACTTGCTGCTCTTAACTGGAACTGGGATTAAAACAAAAAAAGATGCTGCTACCATGTGCATTACTTTAACATTGTGTATTTATGCAAGTATTTAAACTTTTATTTTTTCACCAAAAACAAAAAGATGCTAATATTTGGTAATAAAGTTTGTGGTGCAACAAAACTTTAATAAAATTTTTATTCATAAAAAGTGCATTTAAGACTTAAAAAAAAAGTTCGATTAAGTTAAGCAATTTTGTGACTCATTTCTTATTAGTTTAATCAGTAAATAAAAAGAAAAAAGATATCGGCATTATATACTGGCCATCGGTCACCCTGCTCTCTACATATCAGCACTGGCCATAAAAAACCCATATCGGTCGACCACTAGTAAAGATCATGGGACCAGAAGGTCCAGGGTTCAAATCCCGCCTCTGCCAAGCTGCCACAATTGGGTCCTTGAGCAAGACCCTTAACTCACAATTGCTTGGATTGTAAGTCGCTCTGGATAAGGGCTTGATCAAGCATGGTACTTTGACTAAACTCTAGAAACATTTGAATAGTCCTCTACATAACCTACACATTTTTGAATGTGTCATTCAACATGCATTCCGGCCATGAATGGAGACGTGTTCATGTTTTCACAGCATTAACCCAGGCGAGGAAGGACAGGAGCGAGTAGCTGCCTCTCCAGCTGCTTATTGATTCCTCTGACTCTGTGTTCAGTCAGGATTACTTCAATCCATCACAGACCGCTTCTGTCTGCGCCTCCATGGACAGATCCTAACGAAGCCAAAGCAGCCTCTCTACTACACTGTATCTTGCTCTCTCTACTACTGCAGCAGGGGACAAACGCTGCTCTCTTACACACACTCATACACTCACAGTCTACAAGCTGCTCACAGCTGCCACTCTTAACCAACACAGCAACATGTCCTACTTCCTGATGGAGTACAGTGGCAAGATGACAGATGGAGAAACTTAAGAAAGAAGTCGCATGCTACTTGTGGCTTTACTAAACACTATGCACTGCACTGCAGGAAAACACTCCCTTTCACACACTCAACAAATCATCCACCGGTCCCAAGAGAGGAGACTTTCTGTTAAATGTGTATATGTGTATGTAAAGACAGCTGCCCAGAATGCAAACTCAACAAATTATAATTCCACTATTTTACAGGCACAGTTCTATAAAATGAATAGCATCTTAACTGTGATCATGATTCCATAGCTCAGTTATTAATAATAAATGAGATAACTGGTTAGGATTAAATAATAGTTTTAATAGATGCTTGTTGAAGAAATTTCAATAATTGGTTACATGGTAACACTTTAACGTCTTATTCTTATTTATTGATTTATTTGGTAAGGTCTCAAAACAAAGTTCTTGTAAATGGTTCATGAAAATGCCTGTAAAATTAAAATGGAAATTTCATATTTAACTTTTTTCTATAAAATAGAAACAAGATAATTAGCAAAACATTTGACCAGGAGTACTCTGACCTTTGAATAAGACTGTAATGTACACATGAGATAACACATTGTATCCAGTAGGTTTGTCCCTCCTCGGACTGCTGCCAGTAAGTACTCACCACTGCTTACTGGGAAATCTCCACAACCCTTGCTGTGTCACAGCTTGTTTATTTGTTTTTATTTAACGTTGCTATCAGAATCAGCGGCCATTGTAATGACAGACACAAGGTTATATCGATACAGGTTACTTTGAAGCTAGTCATATATGCACTCGGATCAGGCCAATTTATCATACCGTATTTTTCGGGCTATAAAGCGCACCGGGTTATAAGGCGCGATATCAACGATCGGCTGCTAACGGGTATATTTTCATACATAAAGCGCACCGGGTTATAAGGCACATGAAATAAAACAAAACTCTTAAGTTCCGTCGGAACGTCAGTTTGGTCTTTACCTGGCGCAGGGCGTCTTCTTGCTTCCTCCACTTCCTTATCATTGATTCGTTAATGTTGAATTCCCTCTCTCGCAGCTGCTCTATGTCCATGTTGTACTGCGTGACTGATAGCGCTGAGTTTGAAATCCGCTTCGAAAATGAATGAATGAATGCACGTACCCTAATGCTGAAGCACATACCGTATTACTCCATGATGCTGCGCACTACGGTGGCCGTAAGCTTCGTAACCTACCAAGGCCGTGCTAAAACATTTTGACAGATTTATGAGCGCCGTGTACCATCTACAATCGGTTCTAGGTCAGAAAGCACAACCAAAATTAATTCATACATTAGACGCACCGCATTTTAAGGTGCACTGTCGATTTTTGAGAAAATTAAAGGATTTTAAGTGCGCCTTATGGTCCGAAAAATACGGTAATCGGTTAACTTCATGCATGTCTTTGGACAGTGGGAGGAACCGGAGTACCCGGAGTAAACCCACAAGGAGACAGGGAGGACATGCAGATACCACCCAAAAAGGACCCAGACAGCTCCACCTGCGGATCGAACCCTGCTGCTGTTTCTGCTGATAATCTGACTTTTATATTATTCGTTATCAGACAATTATTACCTAAAGCTACTGATTTTCCATACTATCCCAACTTTTTTTGATTTCGGGGACATATTAACTACTTTTATATATCCCCTCTAACGAAGAAAGCAAGGAGTGAAAAATGGTAATCCTGCATTAGCACACTGCACGCAGAGATCACATTCATACAAACCCCAAGGCTATTTAATATTTCTGTGAAACATTTCTGAAATAAATGCAGTATCAAGTAAGCACACATATCACAAGGTTGCTTAGCTACTGCAAGAATGAAGCTTTGATCAGTCAAATATTTGAAAAATTAAAGGATTGTGTTTCTCGAAAACAAACACTCCACATATCTAACAGTACAAAAGGAACTTCTGAGAAACCACGCAGGAGGACTGGGACATATGGTGATGTATAAAATATGCCAATAGAATATTATTATAGAAGAGATATGGCTGCAACAGGATTACGCTATATAATTTGGCCTCTGCTCATTTCAAATCAATTTTGCAGAACAGCTTAACAATTCTTTTGTCAGAGTAATGAGGAATATACAGTGCCTTGACCCCCTTGACTTCTTCCACATTTTGTATTGTTACAACCTGCAATTGAAATGAAATTCATTTGATGTCATGAATCTACAAAAAAAAATGATAATACTGAAATACGACTCAAAATAGCTTGCAATAGCTTGAATCCGATTTTTTAAATGAGACCGGCCCGATTCTGATTTTCTTTCTGTCTAAGAATTATAAATGACAGCAGAAACAACTGCTAAAGCAAGACAGCAGAGGCTGTTGGCTTGCACCGTTTCGCGGAGTTTAATTCCATGACACGTTTAATTCTGGGGTTGCCAGGTCCAGTGAGAAGAAACCCCAGCTAAAGTCTGGAACAAGAGGAGGAATAAAGCCAAGTCTTTACAAATATGTGGACCTGGCAAACATGAAGGAACGCTTATGCACATGTGCAGACTGAAAACAACACAATTAAAAACTTCCATTGTGACCTTTCATCAACTAATTAAAAGATAACATACATAAAACAGATCCAAAAATATACAGACGATTGAGCCATGCGCTAAACATTGGGAGCAGAAACAATCACGGAGCGGCTGAGCATGAACTGTTTAAGTTTAAAGCTCCTTACACCCATGAACTGAATACTGAATTAACATTAGTCAAAGCACTGTGCTGTTCATGTCTGGCTGTGTTCGTGCCGCTGTCTATGTCACAAGTGCACAAGCGTAGGATAAATGTGACCGGAACAGAATCGGTTAAATGAAACTGATCAGCCGATAACCGGTCACAGCCGATCATGCTGAAAACCGTCCGATTCCGGTCACCGGCCGATTGATCAGTGCATCTCTAGTTGTGACTATAGAGTTATGCTAATCCACTGGTGTGAAAGCATTACATGTTGCTCTGGTGCAACCAATTTCCATCAGTGAATTCCATCAAGTGAACAGGGTCCAGCTGGGGGCAATTAAAGCATCATATGATCTGGGAATATGACACAGTGGTGGTTTTGCATAGACGAGGATGTCCATCAAACCTCGCTGACTGAACAACGAGGGCAATAATCAGAGAAGCACCCAAGAGGCTGAAGGTTACTCTGAGGGAGCTAGAGAGATGCACAGGACAGTTATTTGCCGGACACTTCACAGAGCTGGGTATTTTGGAAGTGACAAAAAAAAAGAAAAAATCTAAAATTTGAGAAATGGCATGCTGGAAAGTTGCAGACCTCTAAAGAAAGGTCAATAATGAAAATGGAACTTTCCAAAAGAATGGAGCAAACCGAAGAGTGCTCATCACCCAGAGAACAGCATCATGTGGCATCATGCTGTGAGACTGTTTGTCATCTGCAGGAACTGGTCAGAGATGAAGGCAAGATGGAAAGAGCCAAATGACAGGGTAATCCTAAAAGATAACCTTTTCAAGTCTGGACAGACCTGAGACTTGGGCGGAGCTTCATCTTCCAAACAGGACAATACACCTAAGCATAAAGCTAAAGCTAGACAGAAGTGTTTCACATGCAAGAGCATCAGTGTATTAGAGTTATCAAGTCAAAGCCCAGACCTCAATTTGATTGCTGAAAAGTGCTGTTTAGCAGCAGTCTCCAACCAATATGAAAGAGCACAAGCAATTTTACCAAGAAGAATGGGCAAATAAAAAGCTGATCAAAACTTGTTTGTTTTTGTTTTGCAGCCAGGTCAGCTCCTAGTGCTCTTTCCTGGCTATTCTCGTTTACTTTAATGTGCGCTTCTAATATGTGTCTTATTTCCTCTCAGCTAAAAATTCAGATTTTTTTTTCCTGGTGAGTACTGAGTATCTTGTGACTTGCTGCTATGATTGCAAGATGGTGTGACCAAAGTATGTATCCAGGGGTTTCAATTCTCCGGCAATTAATATATGTCTGTTTTTGTTTAATTGAGTTGTGTGTCACAATAAAAAAAGTTTGACACTTGAAAAATGAAACACACGCCATAGGAAACTGCCTAGCAAATACTGATGTGATTTGCAGAACCAAAAATAAGAAGGCACCTCCGATTCATAAACATACAGGAATGGCATTCACCAGAAAGTCAAAATAAGATGCTCTAAAAAAAAGTCAGAGGCTACCTTTGGGTAGTGTACCTCTTGGTGAGAGATTGTTGACTGCTAGACATGCCTCTATGACTCATTTGCCCTCAGCTGGTCCTGTAGATATCCCAAACGCATGGTTTGCTGAAGCTGTCTTCCCAGTTGATCCCATAAATTCGTGATAGACTCTACAGTTCCTGTCCATAGCAGTCCAGGTTTCTCGTTCATGACAACATTGCAAATAAAGGCAGCAATCTGACATTTCTATCTTTGTGCATTTTTGCCAGTGGGTGTATAGACAGAAGCATCTGCCAGCTTGATTGGGATGCCAAACTGACCCTTCTACAGTCCGAAGAAGTCTGGCTAGGAATGGTTCTTTTGGAAGGGTAAGCAGCCAAGAAACCACTTTTTTGGAACAGGAACAGGGTGAAAAACAAATACACTAAGACAACCACTTAAAAGACTTTCTCCTTATGTTTATTCTCGTTACAAGATCACACCAGGCCCTGTGAGACCAGCTCTGTATAAGTAGAGCAGTACAGAAAGCAGGAATTGTGTGCAAACCAAGATGTGGCGGGAGTAGGAGGGAGGGGGTGTATTCTGTGAGACTGTGTTCTGACAGAGTAAGCGTTTGGCCTCAACACCTGAGCTGAAGGCTCTGCCCTCGGAGCACTTCTAATTGTCTCAGCTCACCCTCTAACACAGCAGTGAGGGAAAAGTTTAGCTCTGCACCTTCAGGCTTCATTTCCAGCGAGGCCTCGACCACTTGGCCTTGCTTGGACTGTTTACCGCTCTCCCCCAGGAGCCAGCGCTTGTGGAGGTGACTGACCTCAATTTCTCTCTCTTCCCTCCACATTCAGCTTCAGAGCTCATGAATAAATGCTCATAAATAACCTTACTCTGCTGTCCACCACTCCAATCTCTACAGAATTGCGCCGCAAGTTCACCGCGCGATGAACGCGAAAAGAAAGACAGAGTGTGAGCCATCGCCTGGAGGGAGGATATTACAAATTAAACACACACTTATCGCTCTGCCTGACCACTGCATACTCAGAAACACGGACTGTCACCAGGTATAGCTTTCATTTTCAGCAAAACCACAACGTACTGTACTATGTTTGGACCTCTTTTTCCACGACACAGCATGTTTGTTCACCGAAAAATCAATAGCCATTTAATTTTACAAAGACATCACAGCAACACTTGAAGGCTTTTGTTTTTGAATGGCTGAAATAAACTGCATGGTACTTACCTGCTTCTCGCAGTGACCATAATCTGAGCTCTGGTCTGGCTGGAAGAATGATGACTCCCCTCGGTTCTTGGCCATCTCAATCAGAGTCATGGCGGTGCGCACAGTGGAGTTACGGGCATGCACAAACACCATTACCTGAACATAGACAAAAACAATATAAAGATCTCTTGCACACCAGGGTTCCTTTTGGCCCTAATCACATTAGAAACTAACTCAGAAAAATAGCTCATATAGTCCAAGTGATCTCAGGTCTTTTTCCCTCTAGACATTCAATACAAACAAACAAAGAATAAGACAGGTAATGTATTTGATGTACATGCACACAGCTGTACACTAGCAGCATTGAAGACATCACGTCTGTGAAGAATTGTTTCACTCAAATAAGCAATATGTCTGTTTTGCAAGATAGCCCTAATTAATACATAATTTAGGATTTTTTTTCTTGAGGGTGCAAACACAGGGCAATACCAATGTAAACGGATTTATTTAATGCAAGCAATGTAAATGATCAAACCTGAAATAATCAGTAAGATGGTAATGTACCTAAATTACATGGACACCCTTATCCAGAGTGACATACACTACACTCCTAGACAAAAACAAATAGCTAAACCTAAAATTGCAAAATGCTTTCAGTGGCCCTAACACTAAAACACCGGTCTGAAAATCAACAAGCTCTAAGAAAACACACATCTGAGATCTGTGCCACAATTTGCTCGTCATTGCTCATTGCTACAGTGACGTTTTGAAAGTCACTCACATAGTCTTCTTGCACACACATATAACATAACTTCCAAAATACCTTCTGCCTCGCTTTTTTTCTTAAAAGAATAGTCGTTGGTTGATAATCTGCCACACCTGATACAGCCTACCATAAGGCTTAAAACAAGCTCATAAATACAACCAGGGGTGACAGATCTACAATCTGCAGTCTTGTGAGTCCCAAGGTAAAGGAGTGTGAAAATCTGCATAAAAAACTAATTATCATGCAGAGGTTGCTGTCAGAAACCACATAGCTGGTCCTCATCGGGCTAACTAAAGACCCTAAAGGCACAGCAAATCCCTATTTCACAATCAACTGTTAAAATAATAGTTCAACGCTTTGACACAACAGCTGACGCTGCCAGAAAGGAAGGATATGAAAGGCCAAAAACCTCTTCAAGCAGAGATGACCACCTGCTAAAAGGCAGGAAAAATGCCTTCAAGAAGTGTCAGCAGAATTCAGAACCAAAATTTGAATAGAACAATAACTAGGTAGGCTAATGCAGGTTTTGTGTCTAGAAGATGTATTAAAAGCCAGTGAAGTTTAAGGTAAGCATCAAAGACAGAGTGAGGTTTTGGCAGAACAGATTGAGCAAGAGTCTCTCAATTTGAGCTGCATGGTGGCAAGAGGCATCTTCTAAGATCTACAACAGTGAATGTATTTCTACTACCATTAAGCACCATCAAGGTAATGGTGTCATGATGCAGAGAGCCTTTTCAGCTCCTTGCACAGGGGGGTGCTTCGCTTTGAAAAGTAAATGAATACTTAGAGTACAGGAAAATATTGCAGATAGGATTCCCACAATTGAAAAATTGTTTTCTTAAGAGGAAAGATCACGTGTTATTTTTCAACAAGGCCATGACTCTGGTCACACAGCAAAGACCACCAAGTAACAAGAAAACAAGGAGAACATGGTTTGTCCTGGTCAGAGTCCAGATTCAAACCTGAAGCTACATACAAGTTCTTCAATCTGAAGATCCAGATCTGACTGCAGTTCCAATGAGGATTCTGCTTGAGAGGAAGCTCTACATAAAAGTATGTTTCCTATCAAACCTGCACATGAACCATAGTGTATCCAAAGTAAATGACACAGTATTAAAGCAAAGGCTAGTCATGACAAGTATCAATTTGATTTAGATTTTACTGATCACTAGTATTTATTGCATTTTTTAATCATTCAAAGGCAAAGGCTACAGTCATGATGCATTTATGATTGTGCCACAGTAGCACCCTGCTCCTTCCCACAACAGCTGGATAAAAGCCAGCTATATATCAGCACTACTATCTTTGATCCAAATTTGCCATTGTTGTCTTTATTTATAATCACATTATTTCCTCTGCTTTTCCTGTTCATGGTCTCTGGGGAGTCCGGCACCTTCTCCTGAGAACACAGTGCACTGGTGTAAGTATGCCCTCGATGGGATGCCAGTCTGAGAGTTTCATCAACACAGCTTTGCTATATTAAACACAAATAGGTCTGGAGAGAATCTATGTACATTCTTTTATTTACTTATTTATTTTTGCATAATACCAGCAATATACTCAAAACGAGGAAGAATAATAGAAAAAGAAACAATTTTGGACAGTTATGTTTTCCTTCCTCTACTGCTCCAGCGCCTGCCTACTGCATCTTGCTGACATGCCACGCTTATTTTAAAAAATGTGCACGACAAATGTTTACAGAACAAACACGGCAGTGTACTTCAAATGAAAAAAAAAGGCAGCACAGTAGAATAGAGTCAAAACAGAGACATGTCTCTAACACACCAGGGGCTGCGCCGATTCAAACTGAACAAATAACTGAATGAATTTGCAAATATTTTTACCATCATTCACTTCTCACGACATTTCTCATGTGCTTACATCACAACAAACAGAAAGAGAACACACTGTCCTTTACTGCATTCAAAGCAAACAGCAGATCTGCAGTGAAAGCCCTCATTATTTATTCACCAAATGCAAATGAATGATCATGTGAACTTGCATGAAGACTGAAAAAGACAAACAATTTTACACATATACACAATAACTCATCATAGTAAGTCTGTTACATTTTTATTTCATTTTAATGTCACTATTAATTAGGAAGTAAAATCAATCTTTAACTATCTTTATGCACTTTTTCATTTTGTTATGTTCTTTATAATCTAACGCTCATTTTGAGGTCTTGAAATCCATTTATTACATTATCATATTCCAAACTTCAGTCTTCACCACTTCTACATAAAGGTTTTTTTGTAACTGCTCTAATTATTACATGCTATTGAGATAATGAAAGACAAAATGGGAAATAACAGTTGAAATCTGTAAATGCAGTCACTTTGTAAAATTTGGGAAAACCCATCTTGTTGCTTTCAGATCTCTGAGCATACAGACAGCAGAACTAAGAAACCAGCTGTCTCGAGAAAGAACCAAGCATGTGATGCACTGAGTGCGTTTACTTCACTTAACTCATTGCTGCTGTAATTGAACGAACGACCATTATCAAATTTAAACACTGGTTATTTTAGGTTTTACATATAGCACAATGATTCATTCAGGGCTCAAATTGTAAAACGAAGTAAACACTTGGGCCAACATATTTATTCACCTCCAGTCTTCTATTTTCATCATTTAGGTTACATTTGGGAAGATTAAATGCAAAAAAAATGTCGAAAATCAAAAAACGCCTTTAATTTTTTGAGATTATAATTTGTGTGTGGATGCTGGTGATTGAACATTTTCCATGCTGCACATTTTCTGTTTCAGCAGGGACTGAAGCTAAATCCAAAATTTGGAACAGATACAACAAAGTGTTCAAGAGTTACACAGGTTTTTATCAAGGGTCATCATTTGTCTCAAAATTTGCCACAACCTCTAAAAATACAAATAAAAAGAAGCCTGTCACTATAAATCAAGTGGTTGCAAGTTTTTTTATGTCTTCTGTAATAGAACAAACAAATATTAGTCACAATTCAGTGTTATTTGGTTTTTAATAATCCGATCATAGTCGAATTTCTGCAGTTATCAGATTATTCAAGTTGACATGTAAACAGCATACTCCGATCTCGAAATCAGATTAAAAAATCCGATAAAAAGAGCTGGATTTTACACCAGTAATCGAATTACAATTGCCGGGGCTTAACTGGTTTTCTCAGACTGTGCATGTGCGTGAGCCTAACCCGACAGGGTTGCCAGGTCCTCCTATTCTGAGGACTTGTCTTCCTTTGACCACTGACTGTGAGTTTTTTTTACTCTGGCAACCACGGAATTAAAGGCAGCGAAATGGCTAATGAACATTTTGGTGAAAGTCTGAAACGCAGTATATACTCAAAAAATAAAGAATTTAATTATTTACCGTATTTTTCGGGCCATAAAGAGCACCGGGTTATAAGGCGCAATATCATTGATCGACTGCTAACGGGTCTATTTTCATACATAAAGTGCACCGGGTTATAAGACGCATGAAATGAAACAAAACTCTTAAGTTCCGTCGGAAGCTCAGTTTGGTCTTTACCTGGCACAGGGCGTCTTCTTGCTTCCTCCACTTCCGTATAATTGATTCGTTAATGTTGAATTCTCTCGCAGCTGCTCTATGACCATGTTGTACTGATAGCGTACTGATGACTGATAGCGTTGAGTTTTTTTTAAATCCGCTTCGAAAATAAATGAATGAATGCACGTACCCTAATGCTGAAGCACATACCGTATTACTCCGCGATGCTGCGCACTACGGTTGCCGTAAGCTTCGTAACTTACCAAGGCCGTGCTAAAACATTTTGACAGATTTATGAGCGCCGGGTACCATCTACAATCGGTTCTAGGTCAGAAGGCTCAACCAGAATTAATTCATACATTAGACGCACCGCATTTAAAGGCGCACTGTCGATTTTTGAGAAAATTAAGTTGGATAGGTTAGACAGTTGAACAGAACATTCGCAATGTAACAAAGCACACAGGCGCTTCATGACTCTGAGCCCTGTGAAGTCCCCACAAAATATAGTGCCTCTATGCAGCCTTGTGTAATTCTCGGTCCACCATCCGACACGTTCGCTAAGGGTCACCCACAGCAGATAGTACATTTTTTGTCACAGGTTTTTTATGCCGGATTCCCTTCCTGACATTACCCTCCCATTTGTCCAGCCTTGGCAACAGCACTGGGAGTGCACTTCCAGTGGCTGAGATTTTTGTACCGCTTAACTTTCACATTGCAAACCCCACCCAGTATTGATCCCAAGCACACTGACACTGCTGTTTCCAAACTGCCACCAAAGCTGATCATCAGGTAATATTTATCAAAAATAAATACACTCATTGACAAAAAATAAAGCAGATAGAAATGTTGGATTGCTGAAAAACTTGGCATGCAGTTCTGTCGCAGGCAGATGTATAAATGATTACAGGTGTGGTCTGATTAGACACTAGTCCACAAGAGGGCGTAAAATTCTTTCCTCGCTGCCCTACAAAAAGGATGTCAGAGGCCACTTTTGGTTAGTGTATCTCTTGGTGAGAGATCGTTGACTGCTAGACGCACTCAAACACATTTTGCCCAGTTGACAAACTTTGAGAGGGGAAGCATCACTGGACCGAGAGAATTACATGCCACATAGGCCGTTCTGACCTAGCTGTTAGGAGGTGTTGGGAGCGGTGGTTCCGTGAAGGCACACAAACATGGAGAACAGGCTCCGGACGGCCCAGTTAGATCACCAGTAGAGATGATCGTTTTATCAACCGACAGGCACAAGCAGCTCCCACAGTTTCATTGTCCACCATTCAGACACAGGTGGCACCTTCACTACACAAACCCTGTCTCTGCTGGACCATTCCCAGGTGCTTAGTAAAAGGTAATTTGTTGTCTCAGCACCCATTATGTGTCCTGCCATTGACAGCCAGCCACTGTCACCTTTGTTTGTACTGGTGTCATGAATGAGAAACGATGAGGATGAGGATCTACAGGTCCAGCTGCAACATCTGTAGGGAAATGTGCCACAGCATACCATACAGAACCTGTTCGCCTCCAATGCCCAACTGCATCTCACCTTGTATCCAGGCTAGAGGCAGCCTAACAGGGTAACTAGAACCTCCTATCAATTGTATAGTTCCCCCAATAAACATATCCACTCTAGTATTGTAATCATTTACATATATCATCATTACACTCATACATATAAAGTTTCAGTTGATTCCAACAACTGCTTCTTGGTAAATTCTTTTTTTAGTCAATGTAAATAAATGAATAAAAAAACGAATCTACCAGTTAATTCAGGGAGATGCGAGATGTCGTATTATAAATATTACATTTAAAGCTAGATGGTGACTGTGTGACATGCCACATAAGCTAGATGCAGTTATGTAGTTACTAACAAGAGACTGCATATAGAGAATCTCCTCCCTCTCTGTGGGAGAGCAGAACCCTCCAGGCTGCATGATGTCTGCACCTGCAGATAGACAACACTGCATACATCTTTAGCTAAAGGACAAAGCAGTGGTGTAATTTTCCTGTTATACTCAACCTGCCCTTGCAAATCAGTCAATACCCTGGACAAAAACAATCAATAACAGAAACACAAGACAGCTAGGAGAAAGCAGAAAAAGACCTCTCTACCCAGTCCCTCCACTTCCTTCATGTCCTTTGAGGACACTGTAATGTACAATCAGTAACAAAAAGTACTGTGTGTGTGTTGGGTGCGTTCTCGTATTTCCCCATTCGTGAGGACTGAATGCATCACAGCAATATAAATGTCTGACATAGACTGGGGGGAGACATCGGACTTGTCCTCTCAAACAACAAACACAAAAAAGCCATTGCTATTAAGAAGCTTGTGGTTCTCACTCACCCACTCTCTGTAGGCACAAGCTCACAATGCCTGCTTAACACATCTTAATTCACTCCCACTATACCAATGTCAAACTTCTCCTTGACTCAGTCTTTCAGAAACAACATAAATAAATGAAAGCCAACAAGAAAGTGGAATAAATATTTTACCCAAGCACCCAATTAAAGGACTAATTTGTGTTTTTCATTTATAATGTAGCCTGAAGTTGAATGTATTCAACCAAAGGAAAACAAAACAACAATAAAATAAAATAAAATAAAATAAAATAAATGCTTTATGTTCCAACCTTACAATCTGGTTGATTGCGAAGCCTTCTCACAGTGCTGATATTTGTGATAACAGCACAGATTTTTCACACAAAAATGCTATCACTCTGCTGATGTGTTGGCAAGAAACAACAAGCCTTATGCACACAAATATATAACACATACAAATAACACAATAACCCTCAAATATCTATAATCTATCATTTAATTCTTAATAAATTTTAATTTTAGCTTTAGTTCATTGAAGCTTCGCTTATTTGCTCTTTGTATTTCAACCTACTTGGTAATGTTATATAAACCTTTTGTAGCTGTCTTCAGTACCAGTCAGTGCACTCTCAAATCCAATTTATAGCGTGTTCGTAATTTATGCCTTTGTAAACATGGTTGTCTTAAAGAACATTATGCTGAATGATGAAAGAGCATGAAATCTAATGAAATAGCCTCACCAACTATCAACACAGAAATGAACGACACATTGGCTGAAAGCAAGTTGATCTTGTAACCTATTTGCTTAGTGCAAGAAGTGCCACCTAGTCACCATTGTGTGTCAATAACAGCATCCTTGTCTTAACTCTGTATGTTTTTAAAGTGGCACTTTAAGTAGGTAAATGCAGGGCAGTGCTACAAGTAGGAAGTCACAGCAGTCAAATGACCAGCACTCTGCACTTCTAGGTATATGTAGGTATATGGTGCTTCTAGTGCTAAAGTAGGGTAGGGAATTGTTACCGTTGCATAAACACAACTCAATTGTTGTGGATCTACTGTTAATATTGGTATTGATAGTATTAAAGCATATGCACTATGAAATACTGTGTAAAAAGTAAAAAAAAAGTCTTTGCAGTCAGCCAATAAGCTCACAGAACTTAGGACTAAATAATCAAATTCTTCATTTCCTCGACCATATACTGTTTCCGAGTCTCGCCAAAAGTGTTTGGTAGCCATTTTTAATGGTATTTTAATAAATTTAATTCCAGGGACTACTAAGTAAAATCTAGTCTTTAATCTGATCTGGGTAATTAGAGTATGCTGTTTACATGACCACTTGAATCATCAGATACAGTGGGGCAAAAAGGTATTTAGTCAGTCACTGATTGTGCAATTTCTCCTACTCAGAAAGATGAGAGAGGTCTTTAATTTTTACCATAGGTACACTTCAACTATCAGAGACAAAATGAGGAAAAAAAATCCAGGAAATCACATTGTAGGATTTTTAAAGAATTTAATTGTAACTTATGGAGGAAAATAAGTATTTGGTCAACAACAAAAATTCAACTCAATACTCTGTAACATAACCTCTGTTGGCAATGACAGAGGTCAAACGTCTTCTCCAGGTTTGCACACACTGTAGCTGGTATTTTGGACGATTCCTCCATGCAGATCTCCTCTAGAGCAGTGATGTTTTGGGGCTGTCCCTGGGCAACATGGACTTTCAACTCCCTCAAAACATTTTCTATGGGGTTGAGATCTGGAGACTGGCTAGGCCACACAAGGACCTTGAAATGCTTTTTACGGAGCCACTCTTTCATTGCCGGAGCGGTGTGTTTGGGATCATTGTCATGCTGGAAGACCCAGCCACGTTCCATCTTTAATGCTCTCACTGATGGAAGCAGGTGTTGGCTTAAAATCTCATGATACATGGCCCCGTTCATTCTTCACATTAACACGGATCAGTCGTCCTGTCCCCTATGCACAAAAACAGCCCCAAAGCTCAGCATTCTTTTTCCGCCAAACACGATGAGTTGAGTTTTTACCAAAAAGTCCTATTTTGGTTTCATCTGACCACATGATATTCTTCCAATCCTCTTCTGGATCATCCATATGCTCTCTGGCAAACTTCAGATGGGCCTGGACATGTACTGGCTTAAGCAGAGGGACACACCTGGCACTGCAGGACATGAGTCCCTCTTGGCGTAGTGTGTTACTGATGGTAGCCTTTGTTATTTTGGTCCCCGCTCTCTGCAGGTCATTCATCAGGTCCCTCCATGTAGTTCTGGGATTTTTGCTCACCGTTCTCATGATCATTTTGACCCCAAGGGATGAGATCTTGCATGAAGTTCCAGATGGAGGGAGATTATTTAATGGTCTTGTATGTCTTCCATTTTCTTACAATTGCTCCCACAGTTGATTTATTCACACCAACCTGCTTGCCTATTGTAGATTTACTCTTCCCAGCCTGGTGCAGGTCTACAATTTTCTTCCTGGTGTCCCTCGACAGCTCTTTGGTCTTGGCCATGGTTGAGTTTGGAGTCTGTCTGTTTGAGGCTGTGGACAGATTTCTATTATACAGATAACGAGGTTAAACAGGTGTCATTAATACAGGTAATGAGTGATGGACAAAAGGACTTTTTAAAGCAGTTGTTACAGGTCTGTGAGAGCCAGAAATCTTGCTTGTTTTTGGGTGACCAAATACTTATTTTCCACCATGATTTACAATTAAATTCTTTAAAAAAATCCTAGTGTGATTTCCTGGATTTGTTTTCTCATTTTGTCTCTGATAGTTGTAGTGTACCTATGATGAAAATTACACACCTCTCTCACCTTTTTAAGTAGCAGAATTCACTCAATCAGTGGCTGACTAAATACTTTTTTTTGCCCCACTGTAACTGCAGAAATCAAGGACATGGACACAGTGATTTAAGTTATACATCCAAATCCAAGAAAAAAATGGTTCAGTGACCAAAAAATAATATAATATTAATAATTCCAGCATTCGTCTTTGCCACCTCAATCCCCTCAAATAAACCCCACTCTGACATAAGCTGATGCAGAGGATCCACAAGAGAGGATCTAAGTCCAAGGAAGATCTAAAGAGATTCTATAATGAGAAGTGTCTCAGATCCCATGCTCTGTATTCTCCAATCTCATCAAACATTATAGGAGAAGACTCAGTACTCTTATATTAGCAAAGGGATGTTACACAAGATAATGAATGTAGAAGTGACAATAACTGGGATGGATTCCAAGGAAAATAACGGAAAACAAAAAACAAAAACCCAAAAACAAACAAAAAAACCCCCATAAAAAACAACAACAAAATGTCAGCGTAAGGCTTAACCACAATTACATTTTTGTTATCTTTTCACCCATCTCAACCAAAGGGGGGCAATAATTCCAGAGCTGACTACAGTGGTACCTCAGTTCTCATCATTAATTCGTTCCAGAAGGCTTATCGAGAACCAAAAATGAAGAGGACTGAGAAAAGTTTTCCCATAAGTTAATGTAAATTGAATTGATCCTTCTCAGACCACCAGAAAATCCACACTGTATAAGGCATTATATGCATTAATGGAGTTGTATGGTACAGCTGCTCCCTGATTTATGTGTGTTGACAAAATCCATCATAAGCTAAATATATCATGAACTGGTCTATACCATATAATGGCAGAGTAACGATAATGAATGATAAGTAAGTTCATGTTCAACACTTACATTAACCTGCAGTTAGTCAAAATCATTAAGAGAAAGCTTATTTTATAATAAGGTCTTGAAATGTCTCATGTACTTTAGTGAGTAATGAATTGAAAGTGAAAAGTAAAAGCTTACTTACTCCGGGCGCTAGTATAGCTGCTAATGCTTACTGCAGCCTGTGTTCTGAAGAATAAAGTTCAGTACAATACAATACAGTAGATAAAAATAGCGGGAATCTTCACTGAGCAACCGCTACTATGAATCTGAATCACAGAATCACTGTGTTTTTAAATTTTTCTGCTTAAAATTCATCGAGAACCGAGGTACCACTGTATGTACAATATAATAGCTCACTGACCCATAACTATAGCTGCTACTGCTACTTTTGAGTTTGAAACAGTGATCCAACAGCTGAAAGGTACATTTTATTATGAGATGCTGGATGGGTCACTAAAGACACAACTCAGCCGTAGCCTTTTCCTGTTACACTGGATCATCACCAAAACAAACATGGATGCTCCACTGTGGAAACATTGGAGAGTTTAGCCATTTTGTGAAAATATGTCTTTGTATTGGGTCCTTCATCAGAGCCTAAAACAGGTCCAGCATTTCAGTGTTTATCACAATAATTGGGTCCTGTACATAATTGATGAGTAATTAATTCATAATTGCTAATTTAAGGAGCAAAAAAAAAACAACAACAGAAAACACAAAACACGTCCTTGAACACCTGCCAACATATTTCTCACTACCACCCCCAGCAATCTGCATTTCCTCACTGTGCCATGAAAGGCAAAGAGACAGAATGGAAAACTCAAGTAAACAGAGAATTTTCAACAGCTGTTCACTGGCTTTACTGCAGTAAGAACTGCTACAAGGTCTGAAGAACAATTATGTAATGTAGATATAATGTAGGACATACATTACGTTGCTTTTGAGTGACATCATGCACCATGTCCATGAACAATTCCGCCCACAATGATATCTAATTGCTATATAGTCATGAAAAGCCTATGTACTCTAGCCTTCAGCTTGAGCCAACAAACACCTTGTTAAATTCATTATTCATTTGAATGCAGTGTGTGCCAATACGGCGTAACATACACTATACGTAGGCATCCCAGCTAATTAGCGATCTCTGTTATGTCATCCACACTCACTGATAACAGGTTTATAAAATGATGCATATCGGCATGGATTCTCCCACAGACAAGCAGTGGAAGCAGGTTATACTGAACACCTCAGCAACTAAGGCTGGGCAATCAATCGAAAACTATCCAGTCATTCAGAACCATTAAACAACATAATCTTGCCCATGCTGGTTATTTTGGTGTTTATGTACTAGCCCCTTAAAAACATCCTACCCCCTTTTTGTAGAGATCTGCCCCATCCAGTCAGCAAAATGGAAGCAGCATGGAGGAGAACTCAAAGACCGAGCAACTTATACCAAAGAAAAATGCTGCATCCATCATACGGACACATTCTGGCACTGAAAAAAAGAAGACATATGTATACACTGCAGAAAAGGTTTCAGCAACCAACAGTAATACCACCGATCTCTTTCACCACTTGGAGCACAATCACTTTAATGCTACCAAATATGAACAGTACATGGCTCAAAAAGAGAGACCCTGACAAGTGCCCAGCAACAAGTGCCTCCACAAAGCAGTTATCAATAGCGCAAGCATTGCCAAGCGCTACACAATATGAAAAGGATTCAAGATGGAAATAAATAATGGACAACATTTCCTACTGTAACGCGAATGATCTGCCTCCCATAGCTATGGTGGAGCTCAGTGAGTTTAAAGGCCTCGATAAAATTGTACATGGCAGAATTTAAAATTCTCACTGTGCTGATAACAGCACGGCTTTTTCATACCAAAATGATATTACTCTGCTGACGCACTTCCAAGTACATTTACATGTACAGCATTTAGCAGGCGCCCTTATCCAGAGCGACTTACAATTGATACAGTCTTACAATCCAAGCAGTTGTGAGTTAAGGGTCTTGCTCAAAAACCCAACAGTGGCAGCTTGGCAGAGATGGGATTTGAACCCTGGACCTTCTGGTTCAGAGTTCAGTACCTTAACCGCTAGGCTAAAATCTTTTAACTCTTAATGAATTTTATTATTAGCTTTAGTCCCCCTTTTCCTTTTATCTTCACTTATTTGCACTTTGACTTTCAAACTAATGTTTCTTCATAATGAAATATAAACTCTGCTAGAGCAGGGTAGGAAATTGGTACCCATTTTTACCACTCATTTGCTGTGGACCTAACTTAAGGTGGAAATTCAGCACTTTCTTGATTTATTGTATATCTTTAGTTTTTACTTTTGTATAAAAGCAATAGAGCACTCATGGTTGTGTGTTATCGCAACATCCTGGCTGGGATTATATATGGAACTTGCCTTCGGCCTGCGCCTGATTTTATTCTATTCACTATAACACACTCCCTCTCAGGCTATTGCTTACAAAATACTTGTTTGGACAAATAATTTTCCAACCTTCTCAGCCATCCATCCTGCTGATTATTTTAAAGTCTTTTAAAGTTTAAAGCATAAACTCTGTCTCAGGTTTTATACACTTGGCATGTTGAATAACCAAGTGGACACTGTTACACAATCGCCCATACACAGAATGTACTCACATGGTCTGACTCAAAATGTAACTGGATAGAGAAGTTTACATGACTAATACTCTATTAACAGACTATTTAAATGATTACCCACCTTATTCAATTAGAGAGATATTTAATTCGCACTAGCCTGAATTAGATTACTTACAATTCATAGGTATACATGAATCCTTTCTACTGCAAATGAGCTTTTAATACCATCATTAGCACATCATTAGGCTGCACGTAAACACAACCAGTGACACAATGTTGAGGTAGGATAACACACTAACTAATAAAGTAGTCATCATTGCTTCTGTGTTATATGTAATCTGAGATATAGGCCGCATCTGATTTTGTTACTTATCTTATTTAGTCAATCCCATGACAAAACCATAGTTATTAAACCTCGCACATGAATTCAATGATTTAGAGTTGTGTCCCAATACTTCTGTCCATACAGTATATTCACAAATCTTGGTTACGATGCAGACATTTTCCTGTGTCATTTTAAGTAGATTGCTGGACATCCATACAAAAATAATCATGCTGCATCAATGATTTACATGTTTTAAAATGACTGGACAAAGCTTTAGTATCTCTGCAATACAGCACTATCTAAAGATTTCAATCAACAGTTAAGCTAACAGTCTCTGGTGAGGCAACGTGTCGCCTGGCCACCTACGCAGTGGGACAAGACACTCTTATCTAATCATGTATGTATAGCTAAGGCAGTGCTGCATGTATGTGAGATAACAGATGTCTGTAGGAGCATCTCAGTGGAAGACTGACCCATATGAGCCTCTCCACAGTCCATGACTGTATAATGAGCATCCCACTCTTTCAAACAGCACACAAGCCGTGCGACCTTCACTTCGCATGTACTGATTCACTTGGTCCAATAAAATAAATCACAAGATGCCACCCAAGTTATTTAGAACTCTGCAGTGATGTCGACTTGAATCTAAGAGCTCCAAGATCTCAAGTTATAGAAAGTAACAACGACAGTAGAAATTCACTGAAATCTCTGCAACATTAATCTCTCGAAGCCACTCACTAATAATGAGAATTTAGCAGTAAAATTAAAATATAAGGCTATACTGTGAATGAATCCTGGACTGTGGTAGCCTAGTGGGTAAGGTACTGGACTATGGACCAGAAGGTCCAGGGTTCAAATCCCACCGCTGCCAAGCTGCCACTGTTGGGTCCTTGAGCAAGACCCTTAACCCACAATTGCTTGGATTGTAAGACTGTATCAATTGTACGTCGCTCTGGATAAGGGCGTCTGCTAAATGCTGTAAATGTAAATGTAAATCCCACAGTGTTACTAGTAATGAACCACAGCACTGTGTAGTTGAATGTAGTTATTTTGCAACTATTGCATGTTCATCAAATATCATCATCATTCATTCAATATCTTATCTGCTTAATACTGGACAGGGTCGAGGGAAAGCCGGTGCCTAGGCAGAAGCATGGGGTGCAGGTAGGAACAACCCTAGACATGGCACCAATCCATCGTAGGGCACACACTCACACACTCATGCACTAGGGCCACTTTAGTGTCGCCAACAATCAACTGAAGTCAATTTTGTTTATGTTCTGTTTGGCTGTGGTTATGGTCCCATCTCATCCCACTGTGGATAAAGAAGTTTTTACTCCAGATACAATCAGCAGTGTGCCAGTTGCAGTAGGATTAACAGGTCAGATCATCACCATGGTTTCCTCTATCCTGGGCTTCTAGGAACAGAACACTGATCTAATGAATCATCCGAGCAGTGTCACTGTTGATGAAAAGGCCTTGGAGGTGCAGCAGTATCTGAGACATCAGCATCTGTTGGAGGATACTCAGTGCCCCGAAGCGCAACTGAATACCCAGCTGACTCACCACAGAGGCCCTGGATTCAAGATGCTCAAATGAACAGATGCTCACTCCAGAGCCAAGTCATTGTCACTTTCAGGAAATACCAGGATAAAGCTGCCTGATGTCATTTAACCCACATAAAATGCAATATATATATATATATATATATATATATATATATATATATATATATATATATATACATACACATATACACACATATACACATATACATAGAGAGAGAAGAGAGAACATACAGTGAGCGGAAGTTCTCAGTGTGAAAACACCTTGTTGATGACAGAGGTCAGAGACTGGCCAGACTGGTTCAGAGCTAACAGAAAGGCAATGGTATCTCAAATAATCACGCATCACAACCAAGGTATGCAGAAGAGCATCTCTGAATGCAGAGTATTTCAAACCTTGAAGATGGGCTACGGCAGCAGAAGACAAGCCCAGGTGCCACTCCTTTCAGCTAAAAACAATCAACTGAGTCTACAGTTTGCATGGGCTCACCAAACTTGGACAACGTACAATTGTAAAAAAATTGCCTGATCTGATGAGTCCTGATTTTTGGTGTGGGTGATATTTTCTTGGCACATTTTAGGCCCTTTCATATCAATTCAGCATTGTTTAAATACTACATCCTATCTGAGTATTGTTGCTGACCATGTCCATCCTGTTATGATCACTTCTGATGGCTACATTCAGCAGGATAACAACACAATGTCACAATCACCTTAAACTTATCTTAGGTTCTTGATCATGACAATGACTTCACTGTTTACAAACATTCTGCAGTCAACATATCTAAATCCAATAGAGCACTTTCGGGATGTGGTGGAACAGGAGATTTGCATCATGGATGTGCAGCTGACAAATCTACAGCAACTGCATGATGCTATTATGTCAATATGGACCAAAATCTCTGAGGAATGGTTCCATCACCTTCTTGAACTTACGCCATGAAGAATTAAGGCAGTTCGTAACGCAAAAGGGGGTCCAACGCAGTATGTGCAATTTGTACCTAAAGTGGTAAGTGAGCGTTAAATGAATTTGTAGATTATAAAAACAATCAGAAATTCACTTGATAAACTTTTAATCAATTCTACATAAGTATGAAAGAGATTACAATCTAAATTTCTCCTAAAATAGGGAAATTTGCATATTCTTCCACTTACACTTATTAGAAGTCCACCTCATGCTGCTCGGTGGCATGCGTTAGTAGTCTAGACTATGACCCAGTGGAGTGGCGTGGAGGGTGTCATGCATGTGGGTATGACAAAGTGGGAGGGGGGAAAGGGGAGGTTGCTACCTTGTTGTTGATGCTGGACTGCTATTATTTCTGTGAGAACTTGAAGTGTACCACTGTTGGATCACAGGAACGCAATACCAGTGCAGTTAAAGTAGATTTTAGGAGGATATAAAAAAAAATCCACAAAATCAAACATGAATGATAATAGATTTTGCTGCTGAGATGGGGGTCAACAGCCTCTTTACCTGCATACTGAGGTATTATTGTGCAGTATCACTGGGTCATGTTTACAAGATGATTCCACACAAACACCCCATTCTGAAGTCTAACTTTCAAAGAGCTCAGAGTTAATGAGGGGCAATAGTCTTTGAAGTTTGATTAGCACTCTACGCCAAATGCATGTAGATATTTCTGTCATAGAATCTTCTTATTACCAGTTTTACGAAGGCGATTGAGAGCAAAAGGTTTATATCCTAGACTGTTTCAACTTACTTCTACTGCATAGAAAAGGTAAACATACAAAGATAAGCCCAAAGATTATGACTACTTACTGAATGATTAGTGAGTATGGCACATACCTCTCTTAGACAGTAAACTAACACTTGATACTTGTAGTCAACATATTGGATGTGGGAGTAATGGGTAGGCCTATAGAAGTCCGGAGCGACCTTGGCAAGTGCCAAGAGAATGTCTTCCTCTGATGTGTGGGGACTGTAGTAGCCTAGCGGTTAAGGTACTGGACTATGGACCAGAATGTCCAGGGTTCAAATCCCACCTCTGCCAAGCTGCCACTGTTGGGTCCTTGAGCAAGACCCTTAACCCACAATTGCTTGGATTGTAAGACTGTATCAATTGTAAGTCGCTCTGGATAAGGGCGTCTGCTAAATGCTGTAAATGTAAATGTGTCTCTGAAGCAGCAAGGCTTCTGTGATGCTCCCGGTCAGCAGTGTTAAGTGCATACTAGGGATGCCCCGATCCAATATTAACAAAATTAGCTGGATCGGGTATTGGAAAATCAAGCCGATCCATGAGACCAATCCATTGAGTTTAATTTTGCGACACGTCCTACGCTATTCATCTATTATGCCAACAAGTGAGGGCAAGGTGCAATCTATTTTGAATTTGAATGCTGTGCCAAGGTCGTGAAGATTTTCAAAAATTGTTTTAGTGACAAATAAATTGCAATTTATATGCGTTAATTTGTTATATTTTGTTTTACAATGTTAGTAAAGTAATGTTTAAGTCAATACTGATGCCAGTCTCTCCCACATGGTGAGGGCATATGGTTTATTAATTCAACAATGATATATGATATCAATCGATATGCAAAATTTATGCTTCAGTATCAGAACTGAAACAGTAGGATCGGTGCATCCCTAGTGCATACAGACAGTGATCTGAGGAGGGACAAACTGGCAATAGTGTTCTCGAAAACCAATGTTTATCAATGCAGAAGAGCAACAATATAATATACAATATAATAATTGTTTGAAACAATATAAGGGCTACTGTGGTACAAGTCGCAGAAATTTTGAATGTTGTTTAGAGAGGAATAAGTAACAAAGCAGAGCATCTGTCTGTAATGTACAGCGCTTACAGTGGGCACTGGAGTGTCTGAGCTGGACCTTTGGGTGCAATAGAAGGAAGACACCTTATCTAGACAATGTTCTGCTGCTCACTGGGTCTGAACATTCATGTGGACGTGAATTTGACATGTGCCACCTACCTAAACATGTTTGTGGGCCAGGTAGCCATAATGTTTTTGCTCATCGGTTTCTTTAGCAGTTTCATTGTGAGAGATTTTTTCTCTCCCAATGACTCATGTTTAGATCTCTAAACCAATAGCTATGTTTCAGAAGTTTCAGTAAATATATGCAACACTTCTAAAGATGTTTTTTCTTCAATGTTTGGTTTCTGGCAGCTACGTAGCTCAGTGAACTGACAAGCTCAGCCAGAATTATTACCAAATGATGGGATGTCATGCACTAGAGGGTAAAGAGAGCATGAAAGTATGCAGGAAATGTTTCTGTAAAGTTCAGCCATAGCTCATCACTCTGCTTATAAGACTTTCATTGCAAACGGTTTGATGCTACCGTAAGACTGGATAGTTTATCTTAATAGTTTGAGACTGATTTGACATATCACACTGTGATAAACCCATGAAAGCATACATAGATCATACATATTGCATTTCTATTCTATTCAGACGAAGTATATATATGCACTTCACAGATTTGCATGCATCAGATGAATGAAATCTTTCTGAGAGTGGTGTGAAGAGATACTTCACAATAACTTACAACTGAGCTCCACCAAGACAAACATTTGTTGACAAACTGGAGATCCTTTGCCCATTTTCGCCCCTCAAAAACTCAGCCTTTCATTGATATCGCTTTTGTACCAAATCGGGTGGGACTGTGGTAGCCTAGTGGGTAAGGTACTGGACTTTGGACCAAAAGGTCCAGGGTTCAAATCCCACCTTGGCCAAGCTACCACTGTTGGGATCTTGAGCAAGGCCCTTAACCCACAATTGCTTGTGGATTGTAAGACTGTACCAATTGTAAGTCGCTCTGGATAAGGGCGTCTGCTAAATGCTGTAAATGTAAATTTTGCAATCACCCGTTGCAATCACCCGTTGACTTCACCTGTTTGAAATAATATCAATATTTAATGGGGTTTTTGTTTGTTTGTTTGATTTAAAAAAAAATTTATTGCCCCTGCCCCAACCTTTTTCGGAACATGTTGCAGGCCTGAAAACCAAGAATTGATATATTTATTAACAAATGAAATGAAGTTGAGCAGGGAAAAAAACAAAACAAAACAAAAAACATGAAATATCTTGGGTTATATTTTCTGCATATTTTCTGATTGTCAATGCAACCCTATTCTCTCACTCTTGACACACTGATAGCAGCACCGCAGAAGAAATGCTCTCCCGATCTGACCCCCTTAGACTTTTATATTTGGGGTCATCTGAAAGCAATTGTCTATGCTGTGAAGCTACGAGATGTGCAGCATCTGAAACAACAGACACTGGAAGCCTGTGCTAGCATTTCTTCTGCGGTGTTGCTATCCGTGTGTCAAGAGTGGGAGAAGAGGGTTGCATTGACAATCCAACACAATGGGCAGCACTCTGAACACATTTTATAAGTGGTGATAAACTTGTAAATAACTCATGACAGAATAAAGTTCCATTAAAACCAAGCACACCATTGTTTTTCTTGTGAAATTCTCAATAAGTCTGATGTGTTACATGACCCTCTTCCCATTGGAAATAAAATAGTTGGATCCAAAATGGCCAACTTCAAAATGGCCGCCATGGTCAACACCCATCTTGAAAAGTTCCCCCCTCCCATATACTGATGTGCCACAAACAGGAAGTTGATATCACCAACCATTCCCATTTTATTTAGGTGTATCCATATAAATGGCCCACCCTGTATTTTTGTTTGCATTTTTCATCCCAACTATTTCTGGTTAAAGGTTGTCAAGCCTCTTTATCTCGCCAAACTCGTGATGGCAGGACTGATTTCCCTCCATGCACTTTATCTCGAAAAGCTGTCAAGCTCGGCTCTCGCCCTCACCATTCCTGAAATGTGACAGATGTCTTGCCAGCAATGAAATTCTACCCCCACATTTAAGCTGCCAAGTTTTCAGACCGGTTGGTCAATGTCACTTTTATCCTACTGACAGGGTCAGCTTCCCTGCTCTTTATTCTCAGCTGGCAGCTCACCTCGCCGGGGGATCTTGACCCTGCTCACTCTGCTGATGCCTTGCTGCTAATTGTTATTGTTCTGTTGATGTGTTAATTTAATCATCAGTCTTGTAGTTGGCCTAAAGCATACTCACACGCTAGTATTTGTAAAAATCAAAACTTGCAACACCGGATGATGTACAGCCAGGGTCTGTTATTCATCTAATACTGGACTTCATGCACTTCGCTTCAAAGAAACTTTAGCTACTCATTTACGCACTTTGTAAACATCATTGTATGATCACGAGGTCTGCTCAGTAAAACACATTGTCAGTATCAGGTATGAATTTCACACTGTCTAGTTTTTTGTAACCTCTTTAAGGTGCCAAATTCGCCACTTGCCCAAAATAGCCATGAAACGGCGATGGGCGAGATATCGAGTTTAGACTGTATAGTTGTTCCTTATAACCCCTTACACTGCCAGTGTGTATGATGCTTGCAAATCTGTATGTGTGGCTGAAACAGAACCGGTGCTCATGTACACTACATGCCCAAATGATTAGTGATTAAGGTACTGGACTCTGCACCAGAAGGTCCAGGGTTTAAATCCCATTGCCAAGCTGCTACTGCTGGGTCCTTGCATAAGGTCCTTAACCCACAATTGCTTGGACTGTAACACTGTATCCATTGTAAGTCATTCAGGACAAGAGCATCTGCTAAAAGACTAAATGCACTCATATCCATTCCTCCTTCCCTCTTCTGAGCACTTCTCTATTTTTCTGTCTCTGTAAAAGAACACCTGCAATGGTCCAGAGAGCTTTGTAACAAACATTATTCACTGGGTTGTGTTTATCACATAAAAGCCATAAGGGAGCAGAGGCTCGAGCTGCGAATAGAACCTTCCTAAAGCTTAGTAATGTTTCGTCTGCCTTCTGTCTGCCGGGCCAGGTCTCTACTGAAAAGCTAAAGGGGGTATTTCATAAAGAAAATTCCATCCATCATGTTCCCAGATGAAATTAATATATGTCACCAGCAGTTCTGACAATTTAATATCAAGCTGAGAGAAAAGCGCCTCTCTACGGCACTATGGCAGCATGCCTAAAACTTACGAGTATACTGCAGACATACATTATCGTCGAAATGTTCCTTTTTCCACTCTATTGCTTAAAATAGAACCAGGATCTCATTTACCCACACAAAATGCCGCAGTCAGTGGGACGTCTTTATATGGATATTATAAAAAGCAATAGAGTGTTACAAAGGCATACACCTATATACCAAATTAATTACTTTCAGTAAACCATATTTAAAACAAAATCCTATGTTAATAATAAAAGTGGCTTTCATCTTGCCTTTTCGCAAGGCCAGAGAGGAATTAACACTGCATGCATCGGATTTTAGACCCCAGGTGTGCTTGGGCAAAATTTTCCCAAAACACAGGTGTGTGTATATATCTGATTCGCATTTACATACACAACATAGTCAGATTACATGTAATATCATATTTAAGATAATATTTCAGTGACTTTTTTTTTTTTAAGTAAGCACTTCACATTTGTCTTTTGGTTTGTTCTTAAGCATTTCCAGTTGAATTTCACGGTCAGGGACACAATGATTTTAGCAAGGTCTCTTACTAGAGCATTTATTTAAGTTAGCACTATTCAGTGATTCTTTGAGTTTGGGTTATTCACATGTTCATGTCTAATTTAGTTAATTAGTGTCCAATAAACATGATAGACACTAATTACTCAATCATTTGTAGTTTGATTGGTGAGCAAAAAGATTTATAGTTTTCACCCAGAGCTCGTGAATGTTGTCTTTGAGTGTTCTAGGGTGTTTTTTGGCCTTAAGGATGTTTTTGCTTTCTGCACCTACAATTCAAAGTTCTCACCAGTGACTTTGAGAATAACCCAAACTAAATTTGTATTAATGTGCATGTGCAACAGCCTTGTATGTGGAAATGTCATGAACTCCAGTAACCTGTACAGAGACGCATACTAAACGTTTAAAGAGAACAAATATTAATCAAACGATCATGGTTTTGTCATATCACATTTAAACAGGTATGTAGGTGAGTAAAAACTGGTTGAGTGTATCTTCATAGTTCCTTACAGAATAAACTTAAGACGTGGTAAAAGGATCTGAATAAAACTGATACGACCAAGGCCTGGTGCTATGATTAAAATTTGACCAGGAGAATTGGGCCACTTCCAAGGGAAAGAAGCTCGAGGTCAGAGATAATAGTGGCATGACAGACCTAGAAAGAGGAGAAGATTTTCTAAAAGTTGAAAGACAATCGTGACATTTTACATTTATATTTTACAGCATTTAGCAGACGCCCTTATCCAGAGTGACTTACAGTTGATACAGTCTCACAATCCGAGCAATTGTGGGTTAAGGGCCTTGCTCAAGGACCCAACAGTGGAAGCTTGGCGGAGGTGGGATTTGAACCCTGGACCTTTTGGTCCATAGACCAGCACCTTAACCGCTAGGCTACCACAGTCGCCATGCTTTTGTGACATAATGTCTATGCATAACTTAAACAGAAGCATATAAGAGCCCAGAAACTGATGATTGTTGTCATTTCCACATTGCTTTACGGAGTGTACTTGTCCTTATTGCATGTCCTCAAGAGCTGATGCAATCAAATTGTTGTCGGCTTCTCCACTGAAAACTCCACTTAAGTAATTTTTGACTAGGCAGGTATTCTGTCAAAAAAACCTGCCGAAAAAAGTTTGAAAATAAATCTGTAGGTGATTAAAGCTAATGTAAAGCATCAGAATTACCTAAGCTCTTCCACACAGGTCTTTAATTCTTCTGTACTGTACAGAGTTTCATAAATGACAGAAATGACTGACAACTTTTTTTGACAATAAAAAAATAAAGAAACAACTTGTAATAAGTAAGCTACAAGTAGTGACCCACTAGTGTTCAGGGTTGGGGTAAGTTTAATCTCTGCTCAAGGGGACGCCAGTTACAGGAAGCAAACATACATATTGTTTTCCCAACAAAGATATTCAACTGGACTAGTTTTAGGACGAAGACTGAAATAACATTTTAAATGATCAAATATCAAATGTATGTAGAAACATTAAAATGAACATTCATTTATTTTCTTATGCGCTTAGGGTCTGTACCTAGCAAGCAGCATGAACAACCCTAGACAGGGCGCTAATCCATTGTAGGGCACATACACTTACACACTAAGGACATTTCAGAAACACCAATTAACCTAATACGCATGTCTTTGGAACGTAGAAGTAAACCAGAGTTCCCGGAGTAAAGCCAAATGGACACAGGCATGGGTCAAACTGAGGACGCTGTTGCTGGGAAGCGACCGCGCTAACCGCTGCGCCCCTGTGCCGCCCTACAATTAGTAACTAATATGAACTAGTATTCAATTATTCAGCATTTTTAAATTAGCACACAATACCTTACAGCAACCAGAGCTGTAGATTTCAACACCTAAACGATAACTGAGGGAACTGTGGGATGACAAGATAATGTACTCAGCACATTCCCTGTTTAAAGTATAACTCAACATACAGATGGTTGAGATGTTACCAGTTGAACTGTGCTCCAAAGCTCATGGTCTTAATGAGCTGTGTTTACGTGAGCACCGATTCTGAGTACATTACTGGCATAACGTATTCATTTTACACGAGGTACTGGAAAATGCACTAGAAGGTTCAAATCCAGTGTCCAAATCCTACCTCTGCCAAGCTGCCACTGTTGGGTCCTTGAGCAAGGCCCTTAATCCAAAACTGGATCAGCAGTTAGTAGCTCTGGATAAGGACATCTGCTAAATGACACCGGTATGAATATTCTTCCATGACACATAACAGAATGAGTAAAAGCATGAAAGCCATTATAATGGGCCTCAGAGCCAGGCATTGATCATTGCAACATTATAATGAAAGAGACATTATATCAACACTATAGCATATTGATTAAGCAGCCACACCAGAAACATATTAAACATTCAGGCTGCTTTAGCCACTCTACCATTTGAAAATGACTTTCTAAGCTACTTGTTGGGGACATAAAATGGTGAGAAGTCATGACTGATCAAATGGAATGAACAGAAACTGACGGAGCAGATCAGCATGCAGTACATCATACTGATTTTCTGTTAGATGCTATGGGATGCTAATGATCTTTTGGCCTTTCTTTCTAGACTCTCCACCTCCTTTCTCTTTCCTCCTGCCAGTGTTTTGTTGCTAGTAGTATTCAGGAGATATTATGCTAATAAAATGGATTAAACCAATTAACTGCAACAGTGGTTGTGCATCATTGTGCATGCAGAGTGCTGAAAGCAAAAGTACATCCTTTCATTTCTTTTTAATAGCTACGAGCCAGGAGTCAAGGTTGCAATATGCAGCGTCAGAGTTATTAAGGATTTACGTGGTATGCTTATCCGTGCCCAGAAATTCAAAAGTACTGTAGTCTCAAAGCTAAAGGACTTTTTCTTCTGCTCAAGTCACCGCACAGAAATGAAGCGAGGTCTGAAACAATTTCAGGTGAACCATTCACAATATGGTTTCTTATTACGGGAACTTTAATATCATATGTTGGAATCACTACGGCCTACTGAATGCTTTCAAATTGAAAAATGATTGACTATTGACAATCACATGAGCGGACAATGTGCTAAGCATCTGTGTGGGGAGGTGGGAACAGGAAGCTCATTACTGTGAGCAGATGGGCAGAATCAGAGAGGGCTGAATTCACAGATTGTCCTTTCTCTTTTGAGATTGTGAGTGTGGGAGATGAAAGGACATGGGGGCATTTACAGACAGGCAAGCTAAAAACCACAATCACACTAGGCATCTAAAATACAATCTAAACTCCAATAAGTAGTGGGGATCAGCGTGTGATTTTGTATTTCAAATCGTAGTCCAAGTGCTTGGGTGGCACAGTAACAATTCACCAGACCACCCCCATTTTGACCACCCCCAACTGAGAAAACAATGATAAAATCAAAGAAATAAAAGAAAATTGCAGCTTATGGGCAAGGTATGGAGCGTTGGCTCCTTTGATTGCTGAGGTGCCTGATGAAACAAAATGAACTGGGTACCAAGGACGCATATTAACAAGTACAGTCGCATCATGTTATCTTAGTATAACTCTCCTTCAAATCCTTCAAACGATTCAGAATTTCGAAAAGCGCGAGCCCTTTTTCCATTATTTTGTATGTGGACAGAGTATTAATGTCTATGAATGCTGTAAGAGCTGTACTTTAGCTCAGCAATCAAATTTCTAAACACATGTACAACTTTACTCTGATTTCAATTGGTTTTCTCAGTCTGTGCATGCACACAAATGTTCTAGAAGAGGCCAGTTGCCAGGTCTGCTTATTCGAACCCACTGCGGGCTTATGTTTCTAGGAAGTCCCTTACAAATATTGGTATTTGGGGTTGTACGTCTTTTGGGCTTGTTTGTAAAATGAAGTAGCTAATACAGTGGGGCAAAAAGCATTTAGTCAGCCACTGATTGTGCAAGTTCTCCTACTTAGAAAGATGAGAGAGGTCTGTAATTTTCATCATAGGTACACTTCAACTATGAGAGACAAAATGAGGGAAAAAAATCCAGGAAATCACATTAGGATTTTTAAAGAATTTAATTGTAAATCGTGGTGGAAAATAAGTATTTGGTCACCCTACAAACAAGCAAGATTTCTGGCTCTCACAGACCTGTAACTTCTTCTTTAAGAAGCTCTTCTGTCCTCCACTCGTTACCTGTATTAATGGCACCTGTTTGACCTCGTTATCTATATAAAAGACACCTGTCCACAGCCACAAACAGTCAGACTCCAAACTCAACCATGGCCAAGACCAAAGAGCTGTCGAAGGACACCAGGAAGAAAATTGTAGACCTGCACCAGGCTGGGAAGAGTGAATCTACAATAGGCAAGCAGGTTGGTGTGAAGAAATCAACTGTGCAACTTTAAGACATACAAGACCATTGATAATCTCACTCGATCTGGTGTCCCACGCAAGATCTCATCCTGTGGGGTCAAAATGATCATGAGAACGGTGAGCAAAAATCAAAGAACTACACGGAGGGACCTGATGAATGACCTGCAGAGAGCTGGGACCAAAGTCACAAAGGCTACCATCAGTAACACACTATGCCGAGAGGGACTCAGATCCTGCAGTGCCAGGCGTGTCCCCCTGCTTAGGCCAGTACATGTCCAGGCCCGTCTGAAGTTTGCCAGAGAGCATATGGATGATCCATAAGAGGATTGGGAGAATATCATGTGGTCAGATGAAATCAAAATATAACTTTTTGGTAAAAACTCAACTCGCCGTTTTTGGAGGAAAAAGAATGCTGAGTTGCACCATACCTACTGTGAAGCATGGGGGTGGAAACACCATGCTTTGGGGCTGCACGACTGATCCGTGTTAAGGGAAGAATGAACGAGGCTATGTATGGTGAGATTTTAAGCCAAAACCTCCTTCCATCAGTGAGAGCATTGAAAATGGAACGTGGCTAGGTCTTCCAGCATGACAATGATCCCAAACACACTGCTCAGGCAACGAAAGAGTGGCTCCGTAAAAAGCATTTCTGGTCCTGGAGTGGCCTAGCCAGTTTCCAGACCGCAACTGCATGGAGGAATGAGCCAAAATACAAGCTACAGTGTGTGCAAACCTGGTGAAGACGTACAAAAAATGTTTAACCTCTGTCATTGTCAACAAAGGTTATGTTACAAAGTATTGAGTTGAACCAAATTTATTGACCAAATACTATTTTCCACCATAACTTACAATTAAATTCTTTAAAAATCCTACAATGTGATTTCCTGGATTTTTTTTCTCATTTTGTCTCTCATAGTTGAAGTGTACCTATGATGAAAATGACAGACCTCTCTCATCTTTCTAAGTAAAAGAACTTGTACAATCAGTGGCTGCTTTTTTTGCCCCATTGTATGTGCTTGCTACCTGTAATGGGCTGTCTGTTTTGGGCTTTTTTGAGCCAATTCCCTTCTTTTGGGCTTGTTTCCATATACATTCTTGCTTGTTTGTCTTGAGAGATCTGGCAACCCTGGATTTAAATGCAGCACCTGTGAAAGCGCTACCAAACACTTTTTGGGGAGAATCAGAAAAGCAGCATATGCTTGAGCAAATGACGAATTTGAATAAAATAATAATAAAATACTACTAATAAAAATAAAATAAGTTTGAGGTATACATCACATCCTGTTGGCTGGTTCCAAAATATAAATTTGATTATTGCATGAGTCATGTAATCCCGGAGCTTTCCCTTTACCTGATTACCCAAGTCCATGTAAACTCGATCAGATTACTGACAGAATTTCTGCAGTTATTGGATTATTTAGTGCATGAAAACACACTCTATATTAGAAACTGCAAAACATTATTTGAGCAAAGGTCCCCAAACCTTTGTTAAATGTGTGAACATTTTTGGTCGGTCTCTGTTTACCTCAGATGTTCATGTTAAGTCTGAACTTTAACACCATGTGTAAATCTTTAAAAGTTATTCATTGTCTATGTAGAATCTAGTAGAAGCTGGCAGAGTAAACATCTCTGTTTGCGTGACTTCACACTCTGTAATGGTTGTGGATGTGATCTAGTAATGATAAACAGGGGAAAAACAGAGAAACCACCATTCCTAAATCAAGCAGAATAGGCAAGCAAGCCACACTTTGAACACAGATGTGATGGGTAAGCGTATACATGTCTAGTGATTTGTGCAGTTCCAAAATTAATTCAGTGTGAGGTATGAGTCACAATCTGGCCCAGAGTGGAGCAGTCGGCGTGATGTTACAGAACAGACTGAGCCACTCTGCTTCTGACTTAATAGGCCTTTATGAGCAACTGGAACCCTACAATGGACACATCCAGACTTCCATTCTCTTCAACAAAACCACTCAAAGCTGCAAAGAGATGGCCTTTTGTGTAGTTTAATAGTTTTTTTAGAAAACGTTAAGTAATGGTCAATGGTTCTTTTCAGCTGTAAGCTGAAGGGAAACATCTTTTACCTATACTGTTGTTGTCAGGCCTCTCCCTGCCAAACTACATTTGCATCACGCCTGGTGGACAGACAGATGTTTCTATGGGAGCCCTATATCCATTATTTCTTATGGAAAAAATCCCTACCTCATTCTGGCATCTTCAAAACACTTTTCACTCTTAGTGATGTCTGGGTAACATACAGTAACATCCTATGCACGGGTTCTGTGTTTGCTGATTCAACCAACTGAAGGTCAAAAGTATTGAGTATTGAGTAAAAGTCTATAAACGTGTCCGATTCATTCACATTTATAGACTTTTAAATAAAAATAAATGCAGTGGCTTATGCTTGGTTTGACTAATATGACATTGCAGACAGTATGAACCCAAGATATTTCATATTTTGTCTGGTTAACTTCATCTCATTTGTTACTTTACATCCATATATGCATTTCAGGCCTGCAAAACATTCAAAAATAAGTTGAGATGGTAAAGCATTTACTACACTGCAGTGTTTCATTCCCTCTTGTAACACTTCAAAGGAATTATGGCACTGAAGATACCATGTGATGATGTGTTTCAGGGGTAAGAACACATCTGAAGGTGTGCAACAGCATGGGGTCATCATCATAGCATTTTTTTTTAATTAAAAAAATTCTCCACACATTCTCTACTGGGGACAGGTCAAGAGTGCAGGTATGCTAGTCCAGTTAATTTTCCCTCTTCTTCTGCAGCCATGCCTTTGTAATGTGTGCAGCATGTGGTTTTGCATTGTCTTTTTGAAAAATGCATGGATGTCCCTGGAAAAGATATCTTCTTAAAAGCAGCATATGTTGCTCTAAAATCGAAATGTACTTTTCTACATGAATGCTGCCATCACAAAAGTGTAAATGACCTTTGACAATGACACTGACACAGCCACAATACCATGGCCTTTGGACTTATTGCTGATAAACGTCTGGATGGTCCTTTTTGTCTTTGGTCCTCAGCACTTGGCGTCCATTTTTTTTTTTTAAAGGATCTGGAATACTGACTTGTTTGACAACAATACAAGTTTCCACTGTGTGATGGTCCATCCCAGAGGTCCCCAAACCCAATGAAGTTGATGTCGCTTCTGGCCACGGTTATCATAAGAGTTTTTCGCACAGTGAAGTTTTAAGTGTAATTTGTGAATGTAACTCTATATTGTAAAAGGTTTAGCAAATTATTCCTTTGTCCCTGTGGTTAGATCAGCTACTGATGAATGATGGTTTTTGATGCAGTGCCATCTGAGGGCTCAGAGATCACGAGTGTTCAGTTTAGGTTCACGTCTTTAGCCTTTATGGACTGAAATTTCTCCAGATTCCTTGAATTGTTTAATGATATTATGCACTGAAGAAGGAGAAATATGTAAATCTCTTCCAATCTTTCATTGAGGAACACTGTTTTTCAAACATTTCAATACTTTTCTCAAGCATTTGTTGACAAATTTGTTGACAATTTTGCTTGTCAAAGACTCAGCCTTTCATGGATACTGCTTTTGTATGAAGTTGACCAGACAAATTATGAAATATCTTGGATTCATATTGTCTGCAATTAATTAAAAGTCATGCGAATACTACATCATTTTATATAAGGGGCTCATCTACATCTATGGATTTTGGAATCTGAGGGAGGTCGTGGAACCAATCCATGTCAATACTGAGGGCCATGTGTAGTGTTACAGGAAACAAGATCTCTTACATTCTGTTTCTCTGTCGCTCACTCTATATGTTGCCTTTGTGTGTCATTTGTGTACAGAAAGGAATTCTTTTAAAGAAGTGTGTGTGTGTTTTGTACACAAACTATGAGGAAATAGATATGGAATTACTTAGTAAACAAAAAAAAGTGTTAAACAGACCAGAATATGGTTTATATTTTAGATTCTTTAAAGTACTTACCTCTTGCTTAGTTGACAGCTTTGCACATCTTGCCATTTTCTCAGTAAGCTTTATGAGGTAGTCACCTGGAATGGCTTTCAGTTAACAGCTGTGCCTTGTCAACAGTTAATTTCTTGAATGTCTTGCCCTCTTAATGTGTTTTTAGACCATCAGTCGTGTTGTGAAGAAGTAGAGTGGGTATGCAGTGTATAGCCCTATTTGAGTAACGATCTAATCCATATTATAGCAAGAACTACTCAGCTAAGCAAAGAAAAATAACAGTTCATCATTAGTTTAAGAAATGAAGGTCAGTCAATCCGAAAAATTTCAAGAACTTTGAAAGTATCCTCAAGTGCAGTCACAAAGACTATCAAACATTATGACGAAACTGGCTCTCATCAGGACCACCCCAGGAAAGGAAGACCAAGAGTTACCTTTGTTGCACAGGATAAGTTCATCAAATATATCAGCCTCAGAAACTGCAAGTTCACAGCACCCCAGATAAAAGCCCACCTAAATGCTTCACAGAGTTCAAGTAGCACACACGTCTCAACATCAACTGTTTGGAGAAAACTGCGCGAATCTGGACTTTATGGTCAAATTGCAGCAAAGAAGCCACTTCTAAAAAAGAACAACAAGAGGAAGAGAATGGCTTGGACCAAGGAACACAAGGAATGGACATTAGACCAGTGGAAATCTGTCCTTTAGTCTGATGAGTCCATTTGAGATTTTTGGTTCCAAACGCCATGTCTTTGTAAGACGCAAAAAAGCTGAGCGGATGGTTGCTACATGTGTAGTTCCCACCATGAAGTATGGAGGAGGAAGTGTGATGGTATGGAGCTGCATTGCTGGTAACACTGCTGCCGATTTATTCAAAATCCAAAGCACACTTAACCAGAGTGGCTACCACAGCATTCTGCAGTGACATGCCATCCCATCTGGTTTGCGCTTAATGGGACCATCATTTGTTTTTCAACAGGACAATGACCCCAAACACACCTCCAGGCTATGTAAGGGCTATTTGACCAAGAAAGAGGGTGATGAAGTTCTGCATCAGATGACCTGGCCTCCACAATCACTTCACTTCACTTCCGCCTGTGGTCCCGTCTGGGACATAGGCCGCCAACCAGCTCTCTCCAGGCATCACGGTTCTGGGCGAGTCTCTCCAGCTGTCCCCACGTCTTGCCCATCTGCTTTGCGTCTGCACAAATCACCTCCACAATCACCTGATCTAAACCCAACTGAGACGGTTTGGGATGAGTTGGACCACAGAGTGAAGGCAAAGCAGTCAACAAGTGCTCAGCACCTCATGAAGCTGACTGAGAGAATGGCAATTGTGCAAAGCTGTAATCAAAGCAAAAGGTGCCTACTTTGAAGAATCTAAAATCTAACATACACATATACATACATACACATAACATATTTTGGTTTGTCTAACACTTATGTTTACTACATGAATCCTTAAGTGCTCCTTCATTTACTGGATGACTTCAGTATTAATTTACAATGTAAATAAAAAATAAAAACATTGATGGAGAAGGTGTGTCCAAACGTTTGACTGGTACTGTATGTCAGTTACATAACACTGCTACAAACTAGGTGCTGTTGCAGTGTTTAGTGTTGTCACCTCATAGCTCCAGGTATTTGTTTGGAGTTTGCATGTTCTCCCCATATCTGTGTGAGTTTTGTCCAGGTACTCTGGTTTCCTCCCCCATTCCAAAGACATGTGCCAGATGTAAGTGTACCAATGTGACTGTGTGTGTGTGTGTGTTCATATGTGCATGTGCCCTGCAATAGATTGGAACCCAAGGATGGTTTCTGCCCTTGTGCCTTGTGCTGTCAGCTGAGCCCCAGCATCCCACAACACTGAACTGGATCAAGTAGGCATAAAAATGAATGAATTAACTGATGATTTGTTCTAGTGGTCTAATGGATTTGATAGTGGGCAGGAAGACTAAAATACCTGAAATGTTGTAGCCGGAAATCTGATCTTTGAAGTTAGAATACTTCACATTCATGTCTATGGGATGAAAAC
>JAJAGP010000185.1:0-164097 GCA_025084515.1 Ancistrus triradiatus | reverse complement strand
ACATAGAGCAGCTGCGAGAGAATTCAACATTAACGAATCAATGATACGGAAGTGGAGGAAGCAAGAAGACGCCCTGCGCCAGGTAAAGACCAAACTGAGCTTCCGACGGAACTTAAGAGTTTTGTTTCATTTCATGCGCCTTATAACCCGGTGCGCTTTATGTATGAAAATAGATCCGTTAGCAGTCGATCATTGATATTGCGTCTTATAATCCGGTGCGCTTTATGGTCCGGAAAATACGGTAGTAAACAAAAAAGTGTTAAACAAACCAGAATATGGTTTATATTTTAGATTCTTTAAAGTACTTACCTCTTGCTTAGTTGACAGCTTTGCACATATTGGCATTTTCTCAGTAAGCTTTATGAGGTAGTCACCTGGAATGGCTTTCAGTTAACAGCTGTGCCTTGTCAACAGTTAATTTCTTGAATGTCTTGCCCTCTTAATGTGTTTGAGACCATCAGTCGTGTTGTGAAGAGGTAGAGTGGGTATGCAGTGTATAGCCCTATTTGAGTAACGATCTAATCCATATTATAGCAAGAACTACTCAGCTAAGCAAAGAAAAATAACAGTTCATCATTAGTTTAAGAAATGAAAGTCAGTCAATCCGAAAAATTTCAAGAACTTTGAAAGTATCCTCAAGTGCAGTTGCAAAGACCATCAAACATTATGACGAAACTGGCTCTCATCAGGACCACCCCAGGAAAGGAAGACCAAGAGTTACCGTTGTTGCACAGGATAAGTTCATCAAATTTATCAGCCTCAGAAACTGCAAGTTCACAGCACCCCAGATAAGAACCCATCTAAATGCTTCACAAAGTTCAAGTAGCACACACGTCTCAACATCAACTGTTTGGAGAAGACTGCGTGAATCTGGACTTTATGGTCAAATTGCAGCAAAGAAGCCACTTCTAAAAAAGAACAACAAGAGGAAGAGAATGGCTTGGACCAAGGAACACAAGGAATGAACATTAGACCAGTGGAAATCTGTCCTTTAGTCTGATGAGTCCATTTGAGATTTTTGGTTCCAAACGCCATGTCTTTGTAAGACGCAGAAAGGCTGAGCGGATGGTTGCTACATGTGTAGTTCCCACCATGAAGTATGGAGGAGGAAGTGTGATGGTATGGAGCTGCATTGCTGGTAACACTGCTGCCGATTTATTCAAAATCCAAGGCACACTTAAGCAGCATGGCTACCACAGCATTCTGCAGTGACATGCCATCCCATCTGGTTTGGGCTTAATGGGAGCAATGGGAAATGGGACAATGACCCCAAACACACCTCCAGGCTATGTAAGGGCTATTTGACCAAGAAAGAGGGTGATGAAGTTCTGCATCAGATGACCTGGCCTCCACAATCACCTGATCTAAACCCAACTGAGATGGTTTGGGATGAGTTGGACCACAGAGTGAAGGCAAAGCAGTCAACAAGTGCTCAGCACCTCATGAAGCTGACTGAGAGAATGGCAATTGTGCAAAGCTGTAATCAAAGCAAAAGGTGCCTACTTTGAAGAATCTAAAATCTAACATACACATATACATACATATACATAACATATTTTGGTTTGTCTAACACTTATGTTTACTACATGAATCCTTAAGTGCTCCTTCATTTACTGGATGACTTCAGTATTAATTTACAATATAAATGAAAAAATAAAAACATTGCATGAGAAGGTGTGTCCAAACCTTTGACTGGTACTGTATGTCAGTTACGTAACAACTGCTACAAACTTGGTGGTGCAGTGTTTAGTGTCGTCACCTCATAGCTTCAGGTATTTGTTTGGATTTTGCATGTTCTCCCCATATCTGTGTGAGTTTCGTCCAGGTACTCTGGTTTCCTCCCCCATACCAAAGACATGTGCCAGGTGTAAGTGTACCAATGTGACTGTGTGTGTATGTGTGTTCATATGTGCATGTGCCCTGCAATAGATTGGAACGCAAGGATGGTTTCTGCCCTTGTGCCTTGTGCTGTCAGCTGAGCCCCAGCATCCCACAACACTGAACTGGATCAAGTGGGCATAAAAATGAATGAATTAACTGATGATTTGTTCTAGTGGTCTAATGGATTTGATAGTGGGCAGGAAGACTAAAATACCTGAAATGTTGTAGCCGGAAATCTGATCTTTGAAGTTAGAATACTTCACATTCATGTCTATGGGATGAAAACGTTACAGTTCTGGTCGGTTTAAATGAAAACACAAAAAACCCACTTCCTCTCATCAAACCCACTTGACTCATTTCACTGGCAGCTTTCAGCAAGCAGAGGGATCAATAAGCAGCTGGAGATGCAGCTACTCGCTCCTGTCCTTCTCAGTCTGTGATAATACAGCCTACTAAACAAACATGAAAACGCCTCCATTCAGGTCCAGCTTGTTGTGTGCATTAAAATGACTGACACCTACAACAAGGTGTGGGTTATAAAAATGACAACCCATATGCTTCTACGGTGTGGTCAAATTTGGCCGATTTTCAAGAAAAGAAGAACATAGTGACTGCAATAAACAAACTACTATATAACTACATTGGAATAAACTACATGAAATAAAATAACTCTGACATTTTAATAAATTATCTATTCACAAGAGAATTAAGTTCTGAGACCATGAAAAAGCCCAAGTTTGCACCTATATTCCAATATAAATGTATACCTTACAATGTGCAGAAATTTAACTCCATACTCGATAGGGGTTGCTGTTCCAGTGTGAGGGGTGCTCCTCTGTCAGGCCTTCCCCCCTCAGAAAATGCAATTATGTGACATGCCCAGCCAGCTAGAAGGTGCCTGCGGGACTCTAAACCTTGAGATGGCGGGGATGGGCAAGCGAGTTACAGCTGAGTCACTTGGGAGCCCTTCTTTCAGTTTAATGTTAGAAGCAGAAACCCTGCAGTTTGACCCTTAGAGCCCAAGTTTTGCATAACACAAGTGAGACATGTGAATGTAGGGACTGTGGTGGCCTAGTGGTTAAGGTACCAGACTAAGGACCTGAAGGTTTAAGGTTCAAATCCAACATGTTAGGTCAGACTTGTTAAGCTGCTCAGTGTAGTTTAGTGTGTTTTTGTTTCAGAATCTGCTGTTTGATAGTAATAAGCAAAGAGATAAATTGCGGCCATGAAGGGATGCACATGGGCGGCAACAACACTCAAACAGGCTGTGTCTTTCACACTGAAATTATTATTTCCTAGGATAGGGCTGTGCAATATGACAATATATATCGTGTGACAATAGAAAAACGTTCGTCTATTTCGTTGTGTCGCAAAATACAAGCTGTAAGGCAGTTTTTTTGTTGGTTGGATGACACGGAGGAGACTGAATGCAATGCAGAACGGGATAATTTCAGAGAGACAGGAGAGACCAGCAAGCATAAATCGTACCTAAAAGAAGAGCTTCTTCTTTCACATGGACATAGTTTGAGTATAAAGAGTCTGACATGGATCAGAAACACGTACTCTGCAAGCTATGCCGCAGATCAGTTAGTGAAAATAAGCAGTGGAGGAACAACTCCGAAAACGTTCGTAACAACTTACCGTATTTTTCGGACCATAAGGCGCACTTAAAATCCTTTAATTTTCTCAAAAATCGACAGTGCGCCTTTAAATGCGGTGCGTCTAATGTATGAATTAATTCTGGTTGTGCTTTCTGACCTACAACCGATTGTAGATGGTACACGGCGCTCATAAATCTGTCAAAATGTTTTAGCACGGCCTTGGTAAGTTACGAAGCTTAAGGCAACCGTAGTGCGCAGCATTGCGGAGTAATACGGTATGTGCTTCAGCATTAGGGTACGTGCATTCATTCATTTATTTTCGAAGCGGATTTCAAACTCAACGCTATCAGTAAAACATGGACATAGAGCAGCTGCGAGAGAATTCAATATTAACGAATCAATGGTACGGAAGTGGAGGAAGCAAGAAGACGCCCTGCGCCAGGTAAAGACCAAACTGAGCTTCCGACGGAACTTATGAGTTTTGTTTCATTACATGCACCTTATAACCCGGTGCGCTTTATGTATGAAAATAGATCGTTGATATTGCATCTTACAATCCGGTGTGCTTTATGGTCCGAAAAATACGGTAACCCTAACCCTAATCTTGCTTGCTTCCTTCCTTCGGCATTGAAGAAGTTTCCATTACAAGAAAAACTGAACAAAACTTTTTTTTTTTCCTGTATGCTGTCATTTATACTTCTTAGAAAGAAAGAAAATTGGAATCACCCAGTAATATGTTAAAAAATCGGAAACTTGCAATTGGTGCATTTCTATTAAACATATATATGTCACTATTTTACATTATTTATATGTTTAAATAAATTATAATTTGCACAAAGTTTCTAAATAAAAGAAAGGTAATAAAATATGAGAAAGTACCTTTTATTTATGAGTGTATATAATTCAATATTCAATAGCAAATAGTCTTTCATGTGGTCATGAAAAACACCAAAAAGATCTAACAAAAAAAAAAAAAAAATTCACTGAATTTACAGTACATGTCCTATATTGTGATTTGTATATGATATGACCTATATCGGGATATTACCGTATTTTCCGAACCATAAAGAGCACCGGATTATAAGACGCAATATCAATGATCGGCTGCTAACGGGTATATTTTCATACATAAAGCGCACCGGGTTATAAGACGCATGAAATGAAACAAAACTCTTATGTTCCCTCAGAAGCTCAGTTTGTTCTTCATTACCTGGCGCAGGGCGTCTTCTTGCTTCCTCCACTTCCGTACCATTGATTCGTTAATGTTGAATTCTCTCGCAGCTGCTCTATGTCCATGTTGGACTGATAGCGTTGTGTTTGAAATCCGCTTCGAAAATAAATGAATGAATGCACACACCGTAATGGTGAAGCACATACCGTATTACTCCGCGATGCTGCGCACTATGGTTGCCGTAAGCTTCATAACTTACCAAGACCGTGCTAAAACATTTTGACAGATTTATGAGCGCCGTGTACCATCTACAATCGGTTCTAGGTCAGAAGGCTCAACCAGAATTAATTCATACATTAGACGCACCGCATTTAAAGGCGCACTGTCGATTTTTGAGAAAGTTAAAGGATTTTAAGTGCGCCTTATGGTCCGAAAAATACGGTAATATTCCATACCCCAGCATGCTACTGTTAAATGCTATTGATTTTGCCCACTGCAGCTTTTAAGTTTGAGGTGGGCGCATCAGTAAATACCTATTTGGGTGTTTTTATTAGTGGACATTCTAATTCATGCCTTCCTTTACAGTTTTCACCACCAGTGGGAGAGAAGTGCTATGTCCTACACAGCATGCTTACGCACTACATAGTACTTCATACTGCAAACACCAGTGGATGTTGTTTTTAGTTTTACTTACCAAAAGTATTCAAGCTGGACATAGCTGAGCTTTATAACACTGGTTACGTTTTTTTCACAAATATGCTGCATAACCTGGTTTTGTTTTAAAATCTAAGTGGTTTCGTTAGAATACATTTTCAAGCTTTCTGAAGTAGACATTGGAGTGAATTATTGCATCTGTGTGTGCTGTTTACATGAGTCCTTCAACAATCCAGCAACATGCCAGACTGACAATGATTTGTTTGTTTTTTCAAAGCTGAGTTTTGGATTAGGAAGAACATGAATACTGGGCAAAGCAGAAACATAAACAATAATAAGAGTCAGCAGGAGTGCTTTATGAATAAGAGGCAATTCACTGTGATTCAAAAATCCAGCCATCAATAAATAAACCAACTATAAATAAATAACCAAGCCATTTCCCCACAGAGCTGCCTAACTCAGTCCCTTTCCCCCCTCCTTACCACCGCCCCCCACCCACATACATACACACACACACATTACCTGATGTCCAGCTTTAACCTGCTCCAGTACTTTGTCATAGCAAACCTCATCCACATCATGCAGCTGCTGAATCTACATGACACACACAATACAGGCAAGGTGTTTCTAAGCAATGCACAGTGAAATATGTCTACAGTTGGCATGGTAAGAAATGGACAGGATGCACGGCTTACCTTATTTGTGGTCTTGATACCCACGAAGGTTTGTCCGAGAGGAACCGGACGAAAACGGCTGTCGAAGAAGAACAGGCCGATGTAGGGGTTTACATGTAGGAATGCTGCCACGTCCAAGTAATTAGGTAGAGTAGCAGACAGGCCCAGGATACGGATCATACTCTGAGTTGACTCCACCTGGAGAAACAAACAGTGTTAAGACAGGTGCCGGTGAAATAATGGACTATATATCCATTATTTGGGATTTTCGGTGCATTCTGCAACAGATAATTGAAGCAGCTCTTACTGAAAACAATCCGAGAAGAATATTCGCTCTGAATGATGAAATATACCACATAATTGACTGCTCCGTGCACGATTTATATTTAGATATACTGTATTTTGAATATTTCCATCTGCTATACAATTCAATAGCATTTTTATTTATGTAGCTCATTTAACAACAGACACTGTCAAAAAAACATTTTTACAAAAAGCAGAGCCAGGACCCCAAATGAACAGCCAGAGGCGACAGTGCCAAGAAAGAAATCTTGAAATCTGCAGAACCAGGCTTTAATGGAAAATAATTTTCCTGTGGGTAAGATGGACAAGAGGATTAAGATCTTTGGAGTGCTCGTCTTGCCTGGTCAGATATGAAAAAAAAATAAAACAGTATTGTGTATATGGAACAGGATGCATTCACCAGAGGGTGCCAAACCACATACGTAAATAGTACAGTATGTCAAAAATACAGGAGATAATTAGGGTTAGTACAGCATGGTATCACAGTACCACACACTTCTAAGATCCCAGGTTCAAACCATTGTCTGTGCATTGTTCTTATTGTTCTGGTTTCATTTCTGCTCCAAAAACATACAAGTAGGTTTACTAGATAGCCTAAATTGCTCATAGGGTGTATTCCCACCTTGCACCAAGTGTTCCTGTGACAGGCTCTGAACACACCGTGACCCTGCTAAATACAGGTAAGGTAGGGAGTATTTATTTAAAAATGCCTATTAGAGACAAGAGCGACGAGTCAAACACACTGGGGCAATTTATAGAGACTAATTAACCTAATGCATGTCTTTGAAATGTGAAGGAGAGTACCTGGATAGTACCTCCAGAGAACCCGGAATAAACCTACATGGCCATGAGAAGGATGTGCAAATGGTGCACAGAGGTCGAGAATGAGAACAAGTCGTGGATTACTGGAGCTGTGCCGCTACTGCACTATCCTCTGGTGCCATCATGCCAAATTCCCAGCTAAATATGAAGCAGCTACTTAAAGCTCTGTACTTATTGAGAGAGCAAAGCGTTGGCGACTTTTATGCACTATGTGCCTGAGCTCTCGTCGACCCCACTCTATAACTTTGTGCCTGCCACTGGATGGATGAGTTGCTGTGGTTCCTAAATGCTAAGACTTTCAATAATGTACACACTGCGCCCCAAAAATTATTTGACAGTCCCTGCACTGGAGGACATCTTCAATACATGCAGCCCAAGCATAGCAAGAAAGATTATGACCCTGGACACATATGTACATGATGGGCAAGTGTTAGATTTCAGATCTGTTTAGTTCTACTTAGTCAAATAAACAGTCTCTCTTTGTATAGTGCAATACTAAAGAGGGAGTAGGGATACTAAAGAGGAAGGATTTATTTTGGACACAGCCATATCTTCAGCACTTCAGAGCAAGCTGTTTGCGATAAATGCATAGCAATAATCAGCAGTGGAAGAACAACTCTGAGAACGTTCGGAAAAACAAATTTAATGAGACGTTTAAAACAGCATCACCCACTGAACATGTGGAACGTGTCAAAACTACGCAAAGAGGTAAAAGCTAAAGCTCGAGAGAGTGCAAATCCAATCACAATCCAGCAGCCCCACTATCTTTCTTAAAAGAATGTTGAACAAAAATGTTTCTGTATTGCTGCCATTTATCATTCTTAGAAAGAATTACAATCACATTTTTATGAAACATATAAGTGTATTATCAGAAGTGCAGTACTGTTAAAGTAGAACATTTGTCTGTTAAGTCTGTTAAATACAATACTTGTGACGTGCTATACACACACGACACCACACGCGCATATTCAGTGGTGTGAAAAAGTGTTTGCCCCCTTCCTGATTTCCTTTTTTTTTTTTTTTGCATGTTTGTCACACTCAAGTGTTTCAGAACATCAAACCCATTTAAATATTAGTCAAAGACAACACAAGTAAACACAAAATGCAGTTTTTCAATGAAGTAGTTTATTATTACGGGAGAAAAAAATCCAAACCTACATGGCCCTGTGTGAAAAAGTGATTGCCCCACTGTGTTAAAACACAATTTAACTATGGTTTGTCACACCTGAGTTCACTGTCTCTAGCCACACCCAGACCTGATTACTGCCACACCTGTTCTCAATTAGGACATCACTTAAATAAGACCTGCTTGACAAAGTGAAGTACACCAAAAGATTCTTAAAACCTACACATCATGTGAAGATTCAAAGAAATTCAGGAACAATTGAGAAAGAAAGTAATTGAGATCTATCAGTCTGGAAAGGGTTATAAAACCAATTCTAAAGCTTTGGGACTCTAGCGACCCACAGTGAGAGCCATTATCCACAAATGGCAAAGACATGGAACAGTGGTGAACGTTCCCAGGAGTGGCCGACCGACCAAAATTACCCCAAGAGCGCAGCAACGACTCAAAAAAGTCACAAAAGACCCCACAACAACATCCAAAGAACTGCAGGCCTCATTTGCCTCAGTTAAGGTTCATGCCTCCACCATCAGAAAGGGACTGGGCAAATATGGCCTGCATGGCAGAGTTACAAGACGAAAACCACTGCTAAGCAAAAAGAACATTAAAGCTCGTCTCAGTTTTTCCAGAACACATCTTGATGATCCCCAAGACTTTTGGGAAAACATTCTGTGGACTGACAAGAGAAAAGTAGAATTCTTCTATACTTCTACTATACTACTATAAGCAGGGAATAGTCAAACTGTACCTGTCAAGTTCTCAGTACATATTTTTCTTTAGGTACTTTAACTGCTTATTTGCACATTTCATATTTTATATATTTTATAGTCTTGCAGCACCTTTATACCTCTATATATGTCTTTGCATTTCATGTGCATGTGACTGTGTACATTGTTCTCAGGAGTTGCACAGCAAATTTTGTTGTATTAACATACAATGACAATAAACCATTCAATCTTTCATTCATTCATTCAATACCACTCAAAGTTGATGGAATATCTAGGAGGGAAAAAACTCTTGAACTGGCTTGTTGCAGCAGTCGCATCCTATTACAGTCTACACTCAAATTCAATGAGCTCTGTAGAATGGCACATTCTTTCACCAATTTTTGTAAAGGCAGACCGCATGGTTAGGTGCTTAATGTTATACACCTGAATTCAATGATTAATAGGTGTGTCTCAATACTTTTGTCCATAGAGTGTATTGAGGGATACAGCTGAGTAAGAGATAGAGAGAGATAGAGGACTGAGTAAGATAGAAAAAAAGTCTGCGCCTCCCGTTGTGTGCAGGACAAGGGAGATTGGTAAGGCTTTTAATATGATGCAGTAGCTGTCTCAGTAATCTAGATACCCCACAGCGAGTCACAGCCCATAGGTGAAAAAAGCTAAAACAGTCACACAAGTGCTGCCTATCTAGAGATAGTCGTAATGGAAAAAATAATATATCAGAAATGGCCTGTTTTGTGTGGGGTCTGTATCATCTGATCATCTAACCCCTCCATAGCATAATTTCACCTTTATACTTTCAAGCACAAGTACTTGCACTCTAACATGGCCAAGATACCACAATTTAACTTACAGATACTTTGACAGGTTATAGAATCATGTGACATTTGTGGTCCTGAGAATGGTTTTAATATTCTTAGAACACACTTAATTCCATTAGAAGTGAGACTTTTTTCCTCACTTTCAGCCATTAAGTTAAAAAGTGACCAATGACCCTTCAAGGGTGCCACTAATTCATGCGCTGATTGTATGGCTAAACAAATATCAAATATCACTACTGGTCTTAAAGATCTTACAGTGGTATGAAAAAGTTTGGGCACCCCTGATAATTTTTCATGATTTTAGTTTATAAATCATTGGTTGTTCAGATCAGCAACTTGAGTTAAATATATCATATAGCAGATGAACACAGTGATATTTGAGAAGTGAAATGAAGTGTATAGGATTTACAGAAAGTGTGCAGTAATTATTCAAACAAAATTAGGCAGGTGCATAAATTTGGGCACCCCAGCAGAAAAATTACATCAATATTTAGTAGATCCTCATTTTGTAGAAATAACAGCCGCTAAACGCTTCCTACAGCTTCCAGTCTGGATTCTGGTTGAAGGTGCTTTGGACCATTCTTCTTTAGAAACATCTCCAGTTCAGTCATCTTTGATGGTTTCCAAGCATGGACAGCCCACATTTTCAGTAATATTCATGTCTGGGGACTGAGATGGCCATTCCAGAACGTTGTACTGGTTCCTCTGCATGAATGCCTTAGTAGATTATGAGCAGGGTTTGGGGTCGTTGGCCTCGGTGCAACTTTGTCACTGATTCTTGAACATTGTTCTTAAGAATCTGGAGATATTAACTGGAATCCATGCGACCCTCAATTTTAACAAGATTCCTAGTACCTGCACTGGCCACACAGTCCCGCGGGCATTATGGAACCGCCACCAAATTTTACTGTGGGTAGCAAGTGTTTGTCTTGGGATGCTGTGTTCCTTTTCCGCTCCTTGTTATGTCCAAATAACTCAATTTTATTTCATCAGTACACAGCACATTATTCCAAAATGAAGCTGGATTGTCCAAATGTGCTGTCGCACACCTCAAGTGACTCTGTTTGTGGCGTGTCTGCAGAAAAGGCTTGTTCTGCATTACTCTCCCATACAGCCTCTCCTTGTGCAAAGTGCGCTGTATAGTTGAACGATGAACAGTGACACCATCTGCAGCAAGATGAGGTTGTAGGTCTTTGGAGGTGGTCTGTGGCTTGACTATGACTGTTCTCACCATCCTTTGCCTCTGCCCATCTGAGATTTTTCTTGGTCTGCCACTTCGGGAGTTCCTTAACTAGAACTGTGCCTGTGGTCTTCCATTGTCTCACTATGTTCCTCACAGTGGAAACTGACAGCTGAAATCTCTGAGAAGCTTTTCCCTTTCCCTGAACCATGATGTTGAACAACCTTTGTTTTCAGGCCATTTGAGAGTTGTTTTGAGGCTCCCATATTGCCACTCTTCAGAGAAGATGCAAAGAGGAGAAAAACTTCCAATTGGCCACCTTAACCCTTTATCATAGTTGGACTCACTTGTGTATGTAGATCAAGGGTCAGTGAGCTTACAAAACATATTTTGTGTTCCAATAATTAGTGCTAAAGGTATCAAATGACAAGGGTGCTCAAATTTATGCACCTGCCTAATTTTGTTTGAATAATTACTGCACACTTTCTGTAAAACCTATAAACTTCATTTCACTTCTCAAATATCACGGTGTTCATCTGCTATATGATATATTTACCTGAAATTGCTGAGCTGGACAACCAATGATTTATAAAGAAAAATCATGAAAATTATCAGGGGTGCCCAAACTTTTTCATACCACTGTACTTTCAACAATTGCCTCTTGTAATGATGTAGTCATGTGTCAGTACCGCTTCACATGAACAAGCATCCAACATTTTCAGCAGCATGGTAATTCGTTCCAGTAATGAAACACCACAGTAGTGTGTCATTTTCAGTAATTTGGTACCACAATCCTTTTTTACTACCATATGCCATGCAAGCCTGCTACATTCTTTTCCAAGCATCAGATGTGTTTAGAGTTGATTTAGGCGTAACAGTCTCAGGTAAATGGTGAACTGACAGTAAAAAGCAGTGTCAGAGTCTCCTCATTACGACATCGTATCTGTACAAGAGCAGACAGGAAGTCATCAAGCTGCTGATGCCGGAGGAATTTTCAGGTATGGCATGCTTTATTTCACGCCCGCCTGTAGTCTGATTAAAGTTAACAATGGCGATTTGAAAGCACTCAAAATATGTTTCCATAAAAACTGTCCCTTGGATCTGTTTTCCATACTTAATATATTACCAGACTACACAAACTATCATTCCAAATCCATTTGATGTATTTCACCTTGGCACAGAATGAAGGACACTTTTACAGTGTGTCCTCTATAAAAAGCGTGCAGCTTGTCTTCATAAACAACCCCGCTGAAAGCACTTTTATGTCTGAAAAGGACACCGTAATGATCCTCGGAGGAAATTTGTGATCTGGCCCATATTGAAAGGGTAGAGTGTAATATACTACCTGATAAAAACTAACTGGTAACATCTCATTTCGATATTCATATCCTCTCATTTGAGGTAATACTGACTTCTGCCAAACAAGGAAACTTTGAGAACATGGCATCCATGTTCTTTGAAAAACATAACATTTAACTGCATACTTTCAGACTGGTTTATGCTCCTGTCTCACCATGCTGCCAAAATGATTGATATGATTGGAAGGTGTCCTCCAGGTAGGTGAGACTAAATCGATTCCGAAAAGAAACTTTCTAGAACTGCATGCAGTGTTCACATTCGCCACCAATTCCCCAGTGACAAGTTACTAAGATGTGGAACCAGTGTGGGTGGAGGGCAAACTCAAATAAGCTCATCTAATCAGAGAAACAGTGTCCCAAACCACAGAATAACATTTAAAATGGCATATCAATGTATTACATTATTAACTACATAGTATGCAGTTTGGGGTGTGTGCAGAAATGGTCTGCAATGTTTACTGCAACTGTCACAGGGAGAAGCTGATGGAGACTGAGAGACTGGTGTGAGATGTAGCACTGAATAAGAGCAAAGCTACATTTCACAGGAGCAAGGTGCTATTGTTGTTCCTTTTTAAAACAGCTTAAAACAAGAATTGTATAATCTGATCCACAAAATAGCACTGCTAAATGCTACATGATTCATTTTCATATCACAACTTTCTTTTCTGTAGCTATAAACATAAAACATAAGCAACACGTCTGGAAATGTTAATCAACATTTATGTCATTGTCATTTAGTAGACACCCTTAGCCAGAGTGACTTACAATTGAAACAATCCCAAGCAAATGTGGGTTAAGGGCCTTACTCGAAGACCCAACAGTGGCAGCCTGGCAGAGGAGGGATTTCAAATGACCTTCTGATCCATAGTCCAGTACCTTAACCACTAGGCTACCACCACAGTCCAGGTATACGTCACGGTAATGTCCGGACATTACCGTAGTCACATATCAGTTTAGACACTTTAAACAAAGAGTTTTACTTTAAACAACAATATTAATTAAAACACAATATGAAAACATTTAGTACTGTACTGTACAATACAGTAATTCTTATCTTTGTATCTTTTATAAAACTTGTCACACCTATCGAAAACGAACACATTACCATGTTGTTTTCTGCCAAGTCCTTTCAGAAAAATGCTAGTCGTCTTGTATCTGTTTGTATTTAATCAACAGAAATAGGATTGCATCAATACAGGCATTAGCCTGACAGTGTGATCGCACTCATAAAACCTTTCCTGATACCAACATCTGATTCCATGCTAAACCATGTGATATCAATCTAGTGGATCATGCAGAGACTGTCATGACTCCCATTAGCTTAGCAGTGCAGAGGACAGTCGCTGATTTGACCCTAAAGATATTCCATTGCTCACACACATTTACAGCATTTAGCAAACGTCCTTATCCAGAAGTGCTCAGTTACAGACTTGCCATTACTCAGACCACAGAGGGCAGTAACTCCCTCCCCTCCTCCGGCAGACTGAGCATGTCATGCCATCAAAACTTTTCCACTGAGGACACGAGTTCCTACAGTGATTGTGTGTACTGGGTAATGCCTATGTGCATATTTTTATGTTATTTCATTTATTTTCACAATTGTCTTACATGCTTTGGTTTTATATTGTCCAATTTATTATACTCTAAAAAAGTAGTCTATGTATTATATTATGTTCTCAACTTAATTATGTAACTTAGTTTAATTCTGACATACAACATCTACAGTGAGGCAAAAAAAGTATTTAGTCAGTCACTGATTTGTGTTCTCCTACTTAAAAAGATGAGAGAAGTCTGGATTTTCATCATAGGTACACTTCAACTATGAGAGACAAAATGAGAAAAAAAAATCCAGGAAGTCACATTGTAAGATTTTTAAAGAATTTAATTGTATATCATGGTGGAAAATAAGTATTTGGTCACCCACAAACAAGCAAGATTTCTGGCTCTCACAGACCTGTAACTTCTTTAAGAAGCTCTTCTGTCCTCCACTTGTTACCTGTGTTAATGGCACCTGTTTGACCTCGTTATCTGTATAAAAGACACCTGTCCACAGCCTCAAACAGTCAGACTCCAAACTCAACCATGGCCAAAACCCAAAGAGCCGTCAAAGGACAACAGGAAGAAAATTGTAGACCTGCACCAGGCTGGGAAGAGTGAATCTACAATAGGCAAGCAGGGTGGTGTGAATAAATCAACTGTGGGAGCAACTGTAAGAAAATGTAAGACATACAAGACCATTGATAATCTCCCTCGATCTGGGGCTCCACGCAAGATCTCATCCCGTGGGGTCAAAATGATCATGAGAATTGTGAGCAAAAATCCCAGAACTACACGGAGGGACCTGATGAATGACCTGCAGAGAGCTGGGACCAAAGTAACAAAGGCTACCATCAGTAACACACTACGCTGAGTGGGACTCAGATCCTGCAGTGCCAGGCGTGTCCCCCTGCTTAAGCCAGTACATGTCCAGGCCCGTCTGAAGTTTGCCAGAGAGCATATGGATGATCCAGAAGAGGACTGGGAGAATATCATGTGGTCAAATTAAACCAAAATAGAACTTAAGATGGTTTTAAGATGGTAAAAACTCAACTCGTTGTGTTTAGAAGAAGAAGAATGCTGAGTTGCATCCCAAGAACACAATACCAACTGTGAAGCATGGGGGTGGAAACATCATGCTTTGAGACTGTTTTTCTGCATAGGGGACAAGACGACTGATCCGTGTTAAGTTAAGAATGAACGGGGCCATGTATCGTGAGATTTTAAGTCAAAACCTCCTTCCATCAGTGAGGGCATTGAAGATGGAACGTGGCTGTGTCTTCCAGCATGACAGTGGAAAGCATGACAAGGAGTGGATCCGTAAAAAGCCTTTCATAGTCCTGGAGTGGCTCTAGCAAGTCTCCAGACCTCAACCCCATGGAAAATTTGTTAAAGGAGTTGAAAGTCCATGTTGACCAGCAACAGCCCCAAAACATCAGTGCTCTAGAGGAGATCTGCATGGAGGAATGGGCCAAAATACCAGCTACAGTGTGTGCCAACCTGGTGAAGACTTACAGGAAACGTTTAACCTCTGTCATTGCCAACAAAGGTTATGTTACAAAGTATTGAGTTGAACTTTTGTTATTAACCAAATACTTATTTTCCACCATGATTTACAATTAAATTATTTAAAAAATCCTACAATGTGATTTCCTGGATTTTTTTTCTCCTCATTTTGTCTCTCATAGTTGAAGTGTACCTATGATGAAAATAACAGACCTCTCTCATCTTTCCAAGTAGGAGAACTTGCACAATCAGTGGCTGACTAAATACTTTTTTGCCCCACTGTATGCCGCCCAAGAAGAATGGGTCCCTTTTTGAGTCTTGGTCCTCTCAAGGTTTCTTCCTTAAAATGTTCAGGTAGATTTTCCTTGCTACTGTTGCCCTAAGCTTGCTCAGTTTATGATTGGCCTTAGATTATGGAAAATAATAGAAAATTGTACAGCTGCTTTGAGACCATGCTGCAAAAGTGCAATAGAAATAAATTTGACTTTGAATTTTTCTTAGTAGACGTTACCTCATGCTGGTAGAAATAAGAAATAGCCCAACAACACAACCAACTAAATCCTGTCAAGATTCAATGTAGGTAAAGTCCCAAACAATCAAATAATAACTATTTTAATTTTTATTTTATTTAATGTTTAAGTGTAGTTTCAGTTCCAATCTTCCTTTACGTGCTGGGTAAAGAGACGAGTTTTTAATTGCCATTTGAAGACAGCAAGAGACTCAGCCATTTGGACATCCAGTGGACGTTCATTCCACCACTATCTGAGAGGAGTCTTGATGATTTTCCTCCTGTAATCTTGTGTGGTGGTTCCAGTCGAGCCAAGCTCATGTCTCAAAAGGTCCGAGACACAGAGTGGGGTTTGATTACAGCTTTTAGATAAGACTGTACTGGTCCGTTTTGGGTTAGTAAGTGAGCATCGAGGTTTTGATTTTGATGGGGGCAGCTACAGGTAGCCAGTGAAGAGAACGGAGCAGTGGGGTGACATGACACAACCTGGGTAAATTGAAAACCAAACGTGCCGCTACATTCTGAATCAGTTTCACGGGTCTGACTGTACGCATGGGAAGCCCAGCCAGAAGAGCAATGCAGTAAACTAGTTTTGATGCAACAAGACCAGATAAAAGCCATTCTACACACAGACTGAGCAACACCCATTCTGGCCATGTTATGCTCAATGAATTTTTACTCTTGCACAATGCAGGGTGGCGGATGCTTAGGCTGTCGGTACAGGGTATTTAACCAAACTTCAACAAACCAATTAAAACTGAACAATATCTCAAAAACGCAGTGGAACTGGAATGAGCTGTAATTTGACCAGTGATAGTGAAACCATTAGGCATGGGAAGTCCTCCATCTTAAATGATGTTTTAATTAATCTATATTTTTATTTTCTCCCCTCATTTTCACTATGTCTTTTGACCGTCAGGGCAATGAGGCTTACGTTAAAATCAACTACAAACCTATTTCACACAGGATGTAAAAACGTAAAACATCCTCCAAAGCAATGAATAGTAACCAATAAAGAATTATGGCCAATAACAATAATTATAGGGGGTTTTACTATGGTTACTATGGTGAATGACCATGAGGTGAAAGCTTGTCTGAAAGGGGAAGGAGGGAGGGGCACCATCATATAGTGAATGTTTACTTTGATCGCTATGCCATTAACCAACAATTAAAGAAATACTATTCTATGCAGTTCCCATGTTGACTGATAAATGACCCACTATGACCATCCCAGCATGAGTTAACCACAATAATGGCAACAATATGTATACTCATGACCATATACAGTATTTATATCCAGTGTTGTGCGTGAACAAGTTCAAAAGAACGCGTTCATTGAACACGCTCATTTTTTCGTGAACGTTGAACTGAACGCAACACATTTTTTAATAAAGAACTTGAACGTGAATTAGTTCACATTATGTGTCATGAACGGCAGACATCACTGTAAATGAACGTTGGAATTTGTTTTCCATTGAAAACTGAGTGACATCTGTTTTTCTCTTTTGAACGCAACGATAGAAAGTTCCTCCCTCCTGTATCTCGCTGGTGCCGCTTAAATCATGTATCACCAGACAGAAATGGTTTTTGACATTGTGTGCGCAATGCAACATAGTGTCGGCTGAGAATAGTTAACATACTGGCTAGTTAAAAACATATTGGCTTCCGCACGACGTTACCCGTGATGAATTGCAGCAGAGCGGGGTAGGCATAGCAACGCCGCGTACACAATTGCAGTGTCATGAGCAAATGTCTACAATGAGCAGTTTCAAAGAACGTATAGTGATTTCTAGCTTGTAGTGTGAAAAAAAGTACTTATTTGAATATCTCACGAAAACTGAACTTTGAACTAGTTCAGAATTAAAATTGTGAACTTTGAACGTGAACTGTTCACTTTGAGCATGTATGAACTGAACTTGAACTAGTTCAGAAAAGCTGTGAACTGGCACAACACTGTTTATATCACTGCCTGAATTCATACAGTTCCATTTACATTTACAGCATTTAGCAGACGCCCTTATCCAGAGTGACTTACAATTGATACAGTCTTACAATCCAAGCAATTGTGGGTTAAGGGCCTTGCTCAAGGACCCAACAGTGGCAGCTTGGCAGAGGTGGGATTTGAACCCTGGACCTTCTGGTCCATAGTCCAGTACCTTACCCGCTAGGCTACCACAGTCCTGTTCCCATCTACTTATCTTTAAAACAATTAAAGAATTAAAGCCTTGTTTCACACTCTTGAACAGAGTAAAAAGATCTGCTGAGGAGTTGTGTCATCAAGCAGCACCATATCTCCTTCATACAATGCAGATCTTTAGCTCATTTATTAATTTCCTGCTTGAGATTGACACCTGACTGCAGCTCGGCGGAACGGAACACGGATATGGTATAGTCAGGAACGCAGCCTCACATCTCTTCGCCTGTCAGGATTTGCATAATCACACTAATATCCCAAACGGCCAGACTGATTCCTGCAAGGGGTCTTGTCAATCATCATCACAGCTCTGTCACTCACACGGCACATCCACGAATGCATGAATGCGCACACACGCATGCGAGCGCACACGCACACACCCAAACCACAAATCATACACCTACCAGTATAACACAGGTTAATAAACCATTCAGGAAAGTATTACCCTTCCAGACATGTACTATGGAACATTAAACCCTTAATATATACAAAATCAGAATGGATGCCACAACCATATAAAATCAGCTCTTGAATTATTGGTACCCTTGGTAAGGACAGACAAAATTATAGAAAATATGAGAGGAAATTCTAAGAATGAAAATCCAAATGTATTAGCTAAAGTACTGACACTTCTCAAAGTTTTAAATATATATGTGGCAACTCGCACTTATACTTTTCCACCTGAGTGTTTAGGAACTCTTAAGAACATCTTCCACATCTTCCTGTTTCATTGAGGTTTATAAATATAGAGTGACAATGCAGTCAATTCCCTTAGTCATTCATCAACAAGGGCAAGTGAGGAATGTGTTTGACCTTTATAAACTCGGTAATGGCTACATGCCTGGAAATGCCCATGTTAGAGAAATAATTAAGCATAAAATAACAAAAGAAGTTATCAGTCTGCTTGGAAGATGAAGATTTTCCTGTCTGTTTCATACCCACTGCAGAAACTGCTACTGGAAGAGGGTTAGGATATGGTTATACAGACAAAATACAGCTTTATGGAAAGTGAAACTCGGTATAAAATTCGGTACGAAATGAAAAAAGATCACAGAGAGGAAACATCTACTGTTATCTATGGTGGACAATCTGTGACGTTGTGGGGTAATGTTGCCATGATTCCTTATTCTGTACACTCAAGTTGCATTACTCATTATAAGAGAAGACACAGTGTAGCTGTATGAAGTACTAATAGCAGGAATGCCAACAACTGTAACACTTTTCAATTTTTTTTAAATGAGCGTACTCAAATTAAAGAAAAACGTTTTGAACTTAGCACAATGCAAAATGGCTGAGCTGTTCATGTGTGGCTGTGCTTCTTTAAAGAAGTGGAGCTCAGCCACTCACATGTTTGTTTATGAGACTGTTGCTGACACATGGTGATGATGAGAAAGTGTTAGATTTCAGTTTTTAGTGCGACTTATTAGTCTCTTCATATAAAGTGAGATACTAATGAGGGAGCAGGAATCTATTTCGGTCACACCCATATCTTCAGCCAGGAGTTCTTCATAGTAAAGAAACAGACTACTCGGTGACAAGGTTGCCGATGTCTCATGTGATCCCTCTTGGCTGTGTTACCTACCAGTTCTCCTCTTTCTAGCTATGCTGCTATAGCTAATGCTGCCGGGGTCTCATGCTACACATGGCATCAGTGATTGTTAATAGACACTGTGCTCTTAATCAATAACTAATTACATTTTCTGTTTTCTCTCTGAGCTGTGTTCTGGTACCAGTTCCAGCCCCACACATGTTCATCCGCTGCAGCTTCACTCAAGCTGCTTCCGTCATCAGCTCCAGCCCCATCATACCCGGGCCACTTAATGCCGATGTGCATACTTCACATTTTATTTGAACTTTGACTCCATGACTTAGTTTAATTCTTTAGATTTATCATCTACGCCGCCCAAGGAGGTTGGGTCCCTTTTTGAGTCTTGGTCCTCCCAAGGTTTCTTCCTATAACACTCAGGGAGTTTTTCCTTGCCACTGTCGCCCTAGGCTTGCTCAATTTGGGATTGGACATAGATATTAAAAAGATAATCTAAACTTGTAAAGTTGCTTTGAGACAATGGCTCCATTGTAAAAAGCGCTATATAAATAGATCTGACTTGACTTAGAAATGGTTCTGTTTGCGAATAAAAACTGTCCTTAATGTTCAAAAAGGTGACACAAAGGTGCCTTTATTTTTTTGTTTGTATTACCTGATGTACTTGTTTTTATTTGCAAAAGTAAAAGAGATAAAATGTTGCTCTTTATTTTATTTGGAGGTTTGTGAACAGAAAAGTTTGTCCGATAACCTAATGCACATTTTTATGTTTGGACATATGCGGTTTCCGAATGTTTCTGTACACTGTCATTTATAATTTTGTGAAAGAATGAAAATCGGAATCGGAAGTACTGTTTAAAAAACATAATAAAAAATTGGAAAACGGAATCTGCCAAGAAAATTGCAATTGGTACATCTCTATTAAAATAACCATTAGTAATCCATATACAGTCAGTATAACCCGTTTACTCCCAAACTCTTTTTGAATAACATTACCAGCATGTGTAATGTGTAGTATGTGTGGAGCATATCTGACCAAACATAATACCTAATACAAATAAGGTGATTTCAGTGTTGTTGTCCCTGTTGCAGTCCATTGCTTATTTGGGCCATTAGCACTCACACCTGGCATCAAGAACAGGAGCAGCTGCTCTCTTAAGTACGTCTTTGTATTGCTAATAATTAGGGTTTTCACAATCATGATTGTTTTGTAATCTCAGAAAATGCTTTGAAAATGACCAGGGCGCCTTTTTGGCTGCTTAATGATGTCATACTAATAAAAGCAGACAACTGAGATCTAGTGGTGTCATTTTTTCGACCCATATTCTGACAAAACCCAGCACATTCACATTAACTAGCAACTATGCCTCTGGCTATGAAGGCACATTCTGATTGTTAACTTTAAGTAACTATGTCCACAAAATCAGTAAAAATAGCAATTAAAAAACTTGCTGAAAAAAGATTGTTGAATAACTTCTGTTAATAACTTGTTTCACTATATTACAGTTCCTATGCCAGCCCTGCTAATGATATACTGGTAACAAAGATATTTGGCATTTTGAACTCATGTAATGAAAACAGATGGTCTGCTAAGTAGTGAACAGAACATGAGGGTTAAACAACCTGCCTCAGCACACCTTCAAAGCCTGACACCGGCCGCTCCATTAGAAAGTATCACAGATGCTTACCTGACGTAGCGTCCTAGCTACAAGGCTCTCTAGGACGGGTCCTCTGTCTTCGTGCAGCAGGTGCACCTCATCCAGAATAAGCAAGCGAACAATCTGGGACAGACCCACGTCGCCCACGCTCTTTCTCGTCACCACATCCCACTTCTCTGGAGTCGTCACCAACATCTGCGTTAGAAATAGGAGATGAGTAGAGTGTCCAAAAATCTTTACTGGCCTGCCCTAATCTTTAGAGGCTCTGGTTGTGAGTTCAAATCCTGCTAAATACAATAATGGTAAAAGACAGCCTCTCAACAGCACGTTTTCGGAACCAAAGAGGGTTTTGTGAAACTTCTTAATGACTGCCACAAAACAGCACAACAATAATTCAGGCCTAAGTAAACCCAGGGGAAGTGCTTTGGAATTGGAACCCCACGATAGAGCCGTTCCACGAGAAATTAACAACAATAAAGCGTTCTCACAGCCATGATTTCACACCAATACCCTGCATCTTAGCAAAGCAAGCACATTTAACACCCATCTAATGCAGTTATTGCAATGCAATTAAACAACATTTTAGGCAGAAAGGTACAACAATCCATAATTAATAGCTGACGAGTTTGCCAACATGTCGAAGTGTGTGGAAATCCCTATTAAACACTTTCAGTAAAAGCAGTTCATTAAATCCTCTCTAGTTTGCATTTAAATCAATCTGCCTGGCCATTAGAGACTGGCGCCTGAACAGAAAGTGCGCCTCTGCCATTAATTAGACTGCTGCTAATCTAAATGGAAGTCCTGGCACCCAGGTAGCAATGCCAAAGTGCTCACTTTAATTATAGTACAAAGCCAAAGAAAATTGTGTAGGACTTCATAGAGGCCAAGAATTGTTTAGTCTGTAAGTTTGTTTTATTTCAATCTGGCATTGCTGTCCTTGTCGTAATTTCGAAATACTGGTAAACTCAACTGGCTTTGTGTGTGTGTGTGTGTGTGTGTGTGTGTGTGTGTGTGTGTGTGTGTGTGTGCAGATGGTAAATGTGGCGAGTACATTCAAAGTCATAGCTAGTGTTGTAGTTAAGACGGCTAGAAACGAGAACATGTCAAGACCAGTTTTAATACTTAATATTATAGTATAATAATAATAATCATAATAATAATACACACACACACACACACACACACACACACACACACACACAGTGGGGAAAAAAGTATTTAGTCAGCCTCTGATAGTGCAAGTTCTCCTACTTAGAAAGATGAGAGAGGTCTGTAATTTTCATCATAGGTACACTTCAACTATGAGAGACAAAATGAGGGAAAAAAAATCCAGGAAATCACACTGTAGGATTTTTAAAGAATTTATTTGTAAATTATGGTGGAAAATAAGTATTTGGGCAATAACAAAAGTTTAACTCAATACTTTGAAACATAACCTTTGTTGGCAATGACAAAGGTCAAACGTTTCCTGTAAGTCTTCACCAGGTTTGCACACACTGTAGCTGGTATTTTGGCCCATTCCTCCATGCAGATCTCCTCAGAGCAGTGATGTTTTGGGGCTGTCGCTGGGCAACACGGACTTTCAACTCCCTCCACACATTTTCTATGGGGTTGAGGTCTGGAGACTGGCTAGGCCACTCCAGGACCTTGAAATGCTTTTTACGGAGCCACTCCTTTGTTGCCTGAGCAGTGTGTTTGAGGTCATTGTCATGCTGGAAGACCCCCCAGCCACGTTCCATCTTCAATGCTCTCACTGAGAAGGAGGTTTTGGCTTAAAATCTCACCATACATGGCCCCGTTCATTCTTCCCTTAACACGAATCAGTCGTCCTGTCCCCTATGCAGAAAAACAGCCACAAAAGCATGATGTTTCCACCCCCATGCTTCACAGTAGGTATGGTGTTCTTGGGATGCAACTCAGCATTCATCTTCCTCCAAACACGATGAGTTGAGTTTTTACCAAAAAGTTCTATTTTGGTTTCATCTGACCACATGATATTCTCCCAATCCTCTTCTGGATCATCCATATGCTCTTTGGTAAACTTCAGACGGGCCTGGACATGTACTGGTTTAAGCAGGGGGACACGCCTGGCACTGCAGGATCTCAGTCCTGCTCGGCGTAGTGTGTTACTGATGGTAGCCTTTGTTTCTTTGGTCCCAGCTCTCTGCAGGTCATTCATCAGGTCTCTCCGTATAGTTCTGGGATTTCTGCTCACCGTTCTCATGATCATTTTGACACCACGAAATGAGATCTTACGTGGAGCCCCAGATCGAGGGAGATTACCAATGGTCTTGTATGTCTTCCATTTTCTTACAATTGCTCCCACAGTTGATTTATTCACACCAACCTGCTTGCTTATTGTAGATTCACTCTTCCCAGCCTGGTGCAGGTCTACAATTTTCTTCCTGGTGTCCTTCGACAGCTCTTTGGTCTTGGCCATGGTTGAGTTTGGAGTCTGACTGTTTGAGGTTCTGGACAGGTGTCTTTTATACAGATAACGAGGTCAAACAGGTGCCATTAATACAGGTAACGAGTGGAGGACAGAAGAGCTTCTTAAAGAAGAAGTTACAGGTCTGTGAGAGCCAGAAATCTTGCTTGTTTTTGGGTGAAAAACAATACTTATTTTACACCATGATTTACAATTAAATTCTTTAAAAATCCTACAATGTGATTTCCTGTTTTTTTTTTACTCATTTTGTCTCTCATAGTTGAAGTGTAGCTATGACAAAAATTACAGACCTCTCTCATCTTTCTAAGTAGGGGAAGTTGCACAATCAGTGGCTGACTAAATACTCTCATACTTAATCAGAAGCAGCCACAAAGTCAACTGAATATAACCAACAACATCCATTCTATACATTTTTATTTTTAAATGTGAAAACATAACATTTCAATCTGCCTACAACAAAAACAATCCTCAACTATACAGTGGAACCTCGAAATTCTAACACCTCTGCACTCGAACAATTCAGAAATTGAATTTTTTTGGCCCCAAATTCAAACAAAAATTCAGATTTCGAACACACGCATCCTAAATAAAACAATCAATGGCGCAATCTTTCAACCACAATGCACACAATCCAGTTCAGTAGGTATGTATGTATTATATCAGTCTATGGGTGTAATTTCAGACAAACCGAAACTGCGTTTGCCTCAACGGCTATAAATTTTCAGTTTATTTTCACTTATTTCATGTCTTTATTTATTTTATGCACTGCATTACATTCCATTGCTTTATTCATGCTTTTAATCATGACTACACACAAATATTGGCCTAAAAAACATTTTGGGGTCAGGAGTTAATCCCATTTACATTACTTCTTACGGGGAAATTTGATTCCGACTTTGAACAAATCGGCCTTCTGGAACCAATTAAGTTCGAATTCCGAGGTTCCATTGTGCTAACTAAGTAAAGCAAGCAGGCGAAAATGCAAACTTGCAATCTTAACGTCAGGCTAATTAAAATAAAATGTGTTCATTGATCGGATACTCAACGAGAAAAGCAGTGACTTGTTTTTCCCTCTCAACCCATCAGAGTGCAGATTTTATTTTTAGGCATGCAGAGAAAGGACTGATTTATTCGGTTTAAATAGACTGTTGAAAATCTATAACAACAGAAAACCAATTCCGTTTACAATTAACGTTACCTCAGACAGAAGCATTGGACTCGACTAGTCTCTGCAACAATTTTAGAATCCACTTTACCCTGAGACTGAGACACGACCGAGTCCGGACTTGAGTACTACAACACTAGTCACAGCAGCCACCTTTATTTAAGAGACTTGAAATTCAGCTGTACTGTTAAGGGCCTTGCTCAAGCTTGGTGGAGATGGGATTTGAACTCACAACCTTCTGATTAGTAGACCAAAGCCTTCACCACTGAGCAACCACAATCCCAGTACATTTACATTTACATTTACAGCATTTAGCAGACGCCCTTATCCAGAGCGACTTACAATTGGTACAATCTTACAATCCAAGCAATTGTGGATTAAGGGTCTTGCTCAAGAACCCAACAGTGGCAGCTTGGCAGAGGTGGGATTTGAACCCTGGACCTTACCCGCTAGGCTACCACAGTCCCAGTACTAGTAAAGGGAGTATCTCCAGTATGTCCAGCAGAAGCAGTTATGTATACAGTCATGTTCAGTCTCCCTGTTTCACTCACGCACATGTATGTTTGTCTCACTAAATTTGTGAGGACTTTCCATTTGATATAATGATTACTGTAGCTAATTAATGCTACACCAACACCTAAGCCTAAACTTAACCTCAGTAATCTAAATCAACTCTCTGGGCTCTTTTGGTTTTTCAGATAAACGTTGCCCGTTTTTAAAATAAAAAGCAGAAGTCAGGACTCACAAAACAAGCCTCAAAAGAAACTTGCCAGGTTTCCCTATCATTGTGAGTAAATTTGGTCCTCACTAGTATAGGACGATAAGGTACACACAACAACAACAACACACACACACACGCTCAAACAGGACTTATCACTTTATTAATGCTCCTTCTGTGAAGCTGCCTCCACACCAAGAAGCCTGCCACTCTGTTATCATGCAAATCAGCAAATATTTACTCTGGGCCGGGCGAAGACATGTGCATGTGCGCACACACACACATACACACCTGACATCGCTGCCAAACGCTTGCCCAGCCTGCCCACTGTTTCCATGGTAACTGTAATCAGCCTATAGAGTGGGCAGAGAGGGAGTCGGGAGTTGTTTTGCTGCTAGCAATGCACTGATGATTGTTAAAGACAACGTATAAGCAAAAGGGGGGGGGGGGATCCATTCAAACAAGGGATTAACTGCCTTTGTGAGGGGGGGAAAAAGGCTTCAACATCAAAGAGATCACAAGTGAGCGGAGGGGGAGAACAGCCAGGCAAAAAGCACATTCCGAACCTGAATTACAACTTGATATCTTGTCATCTCGCAATGGTTTTTATTCAAGGGCATCCATAGCAGTCGAGATACTCTTTAACAAGAGCCGCATGCTAATTTCTAGTTTTATCACTAAAAGCGCTGTGTTCAGCTCGAAGGAGGCCGTGCTCCAGCCCATTCAGCCTTCATGGTACTAATCAAGCTATCAGATGTACAAAGAATGTTCAGCTTCACAGATGGCAGCCATTCATTGCTTTGCTGGCACCCCTCATCTCCTCCGTGGCTCTATTTCCAGTCATTCTGAGCTCACTTCCTTTCAAACTCTTGCATCCTGTTCATTTCTGTAGAACCCTTAAACAAACCCTACTGTACCATACAGTACATTAAAGAGAAGAGCTTTGTGATGTCTTCTTCCAGTACCATGTCCTCATACGTAACGTTAAAGAAAGCCCTATATTTCATGACTAACAGAAAACTGCAAAGAAAAAATTCACTCTTTAAAAGTGTCAAATACAGTTCAGTTTAAAAAGAATCGAACCGAGGGTCAGGTCCGGCTGGCTACCCAAAAAAAAAAAACCTCTTAATTAGAATCTGAATCAGAATCAGGTGTATTGCCAAGTACCGTATTTTTCGGGCTATAAAGCGCACCGGGTTATAAGGCGCGATATCAATGATCGACTGCTAACGGGTATATTTTCATACATAAAGGTTATAAGGCGCATTAAATGAAACAAAACTCTTAAGTTCCGTCGGAAGCTCAGTTTGGTCTTTACCTGGCGCAGGGCGTCTTCTTGCTTCCTCCACTTCCGTACCATTGATTCGTTAATGTTGAATTCTCTCGCAGCTGCTCTATGACCATGTTGTACTGCGTGACTGATAGCGTTGAGTTTGAAATCCGCTTCGAAAATGAATGAATGAATGCACGTACCCTAATGCTGAAGCACATACCGTATTACTCCACGATGCTGCGCACTACGGTGGCCGTGAGCTTCGTAACTTACCAAGGCCGTGCTAAAACATTTTGACAGATTTATGAGCGCTGTGTACCATCTACAATCGGTTCTAGGTCAGAAAGCACAACCAGAATTAATTCATACATTAGACGCACCGCATTTTAAGGCTCACTGTCGATTTTTGAGAAAGTTTAAGTAATTTAAGTGCGCCTTATCGTCCGAAAAATACGGTAAGTTTTTACAAACAAGGAATTTGTTTAGCTGTATTTGTGCATGACAAAAAAAAAGGAATGAGACAGAAAAATGACAAATTATATTAAATTAAATTATATTAAATATATCTATTAAAACACGCCTAATGTAAACAAGGTACAGGCATACAGTAGGAGATCATGCATTATTATAACATGCCATGAGGAGTGGTACGCTATTATGCATATGTGCAAGGTTATTAATTACACATCTGTATGATGTAATTCAATACAACATAAAGGACATGGGCTCTGTAGGACGAAGCAAACGGAAACACGCGTGCATGCGCGTCCACATGAGCGTCGATCCCGGCGGCAGGTGCGAGGCAGTATTTCTAGCTCTGCTTTTCTGCCACATCAAATTTGACATGAAAACCATGTCTAATCTGGAAGGGCTGATGCAAAAAGCGTGCAGCTCTGCCTGCTGCATGTGTCCTTTTTTGCACACAGCGAGTGCATTGTTTACTGGCTGCACCGCGCAGGTGGGGGAGGGAGTCGGGCTCAGAAAGAGAAAAGTGAGCAAAAGAGACAGAAGGTTACTGTTCATGCCCTAACTCTGAGCCTCATTACAGACCGAGTGTATGAATACAGCAAGAAAGAGCCTTGCTGCGCAAGGTCAGCCTGCACTCACTCACATACCTGCCTTTTTACACAAAGCAAGAGATGCTTTCTGTTTAGCTTTCACCATAGTACTGCCAGTTCTAAAGATGTTTTTTTCTTTTATAATAGTCACACTGAAGAACTTGCCTTCAGTAGATAGAAACTGGCTTTATTTCTCAGATCCACTCCTGCACTTTGACACTTAACACTTGTCCAAAATCAACCTGTCTAATTTTCACTTTTGACGATTCCATTATTCTAATCAATTCTTCATTCATTCGTCTTCTTTTCCATTTCATCCTTGGTCAAAGTCATGGGAAAGCTGGTGCCCATTCGGCAACACAGAGCGCAAGGCTTCCATTTCATTCAGACACATTATTTAATACAGTGGTACCTCGGTTCTCGACCATCTCGGAACTCAAGGCTTGCTCAATTTGGGATTGGACGTAGTTATTAGGAGATAATCTAAACTTGTAAAGTTGCTTTGAGACAATGCTCCATTGTAAAAAGCGCTATATAAATAGAACTGACTTGACTTATCGAATTCGGTTCTCAACACTTTTTGACCAGAAACATTTGTCTGTGCTCGTTTTAGCCGAAACTCGATTCATGATGCAGTACACAGCGATTCAGATTCACTATATCCCTTGCGAAGATATCCGCTATTTTTATCGTGTTTTTCTTTATTGTTACATCTACAGTACTGTGTTCTTAGTGCAAATAAGCTTCCATCGGGCCGAAAATGGTTAATTTATAAGAGCCAACCAAAAGGGAAACAACTGAACTGTATCCTTCAGAAGACAAGCTGAAGTTGGCTTATCAGCTATGCTAGCACCCGGAGTTCATCAATAGAGTAAGTGTTTTGCTTTTACTTTTCACTTTCAATCCATTACTCACCAAATTACATGATTTTTCACACTTCATTATAAAAGCTTTGTGTTAATGATTTTGTCTAACTGTAGGTTAATGTAAGTGTTTTAAACAATAACTTATCAATAACTACACCATGTAACAATTAAAAAAAAAAAAAAAAAATTTTGTTCCCAGTTGTTAAGTGTGTTTTCCTGATTGTTTGTACCCTAAATGAATAGAAAAAAGTTATTATTCCCTGTAAACTTTGCTTTTGTGGTCAGCACAATGATATTTTGAAATTGATCTATTTTTAAGGATATTCGCCATATTTCAAGATACTTAAGAAGCTTCTGGAATTGTGAGAACTATCAAGAAGTTTCTAGAACTGTCCAGAATGATCTAGAACTTTCTGGACTGTACAGAATTGTAGGTAGCTGTATAACTACAGTTATATAGGGCCACTATAGCCCTTCCTGAGAGACGGAGAGACATGATCTAATTGATTGGGATTGCATAGTAAGTGGGCAACAGCCATCACAGACAAAGGGGAACTGACCTAGACAGACGGGTGTGAATTCATTCTCTATTCAGATTCTGATAACGACAGTATTCACACTTCAGCCCACACCCATTACAGGAGGAGCTTAGGAAGGACCACTACTTTCAAATGTATATATTGTGTGTTACTCTGCTACCGGGTGATCAGTCTTTGTCTGCTGAGTCCTCAGTACACTCTTGTGCTTTGATACTGCATGGAATAAAGATTGACCATTTTTATCGAGTTTGGAGAGACATCCTTTTTCCTTACAGTACACAGCAACTTAGTTCATTTAGATGGCATCAAGAGGTTGCATACATCCAGCAGACGCGTTTTGCTATGTATGTGGCCATTTTATAAAGACAAGAGCGAAAAAGTACTGTGGAAGCATCTGCTAAGATGTGTGAGGCCTACAAAGCATACTTCGGCATGCCTGTTGTGACCTGTTTCTATATAAAAAAATTCATAATTTTCGTTGCCGTGGTCAAAAAAGCGAAGTTTATGATGAATGTAAGCAATTTTTTTATTTGTTTTAGACATAAGCAATTGGAATATAACATTAAAAAGCTGGGAACAAAACTTGTGTTACATAGTGTTATCATAGGCACCGCTCTGCCAAACACTCGTTAAATTCTTCAGTTCATGACACATTTAACTTATGATGGATTGAACATATCCCCATCTTAAATCAGGGAGCACCTGTACAACACAACTCCATTAATGCAGATCATGCCTTATACAGTGTGGATTTTCTGGGGGTCTGGAACGGATTCGTTCCATTTACATTATTTCTTATGAGGAAAAATTAGCTCGGTACTCATCATTATCAGTTCTCAGTATAAGAGTGCTTTTATAAAAGCAAAAGTGGGGGCCAAAAGTCTGAGACCATTAGTGAAAATGCCTGATTGGATCCTTGTAGTGGAGGATTCATACTGCAGCGGGATAATTTCCTAAAATACACCTCAAAGCTTTCCAACTAGTACTTCAAGACCAAAGGAAACCAATGAGTGCTGACTTGGACTTGCCTCCACACTCAGGTACCCTAAACACTTGAAGGCACTTACGGGGCACTTGAAGACAGAGGAAGCCACACATTCAGTAAGATCACAAAATGCTCTTTGGAACAAGGGTGGGCAGCATTTGGGGAGGGGAGGGGGATATCTTGATATTTTCTGGAATTTTATCAACAGCAATAATTAGACCCAAATAGAGGAGTTCAATATATAAACTGTACATACCATTTACTGTGTATATCATAGCATAGCAAACCTTAAACTTGCTTAAACACTTGCATTAAACTACAATTGGGCATATAATAAACAAAAATCTTTTGATCAGGGAGTACCTGTACTTAGCCCAAAGTCTGTGTCAACTGTTAGGTATCTCAAGAAAATCAGTTTGCATGGTTATAACAGCCAACAAGTATCAGTCAGTTATACAGGACTTCAGTGTACACTCCGTGGTAAGTGCAAACGCTCTCTCCTGATGTTTTTTATTATGATTACTATTATTTTAGATGATAAATGCCCTTATACCGTTTGTAAAAAATTATTTAATAGTGGTTTGATGGACATCAGGATAAAGCCAAGACCCTCCATGGCTCCTAATATGTAAGGCTCATTAAAACTTTATGGACATTTCTTACTGTGAGGCAGAGCACCACCTCCTTCCTCCCTCAAAGAGGTACCTCATAAAGAATGATCAAACATTCTAAAACAAATTACTCTGGACTTGAGTGATTAAAGTTATTCTGGGGTTTCCAGTATTTTGTCCCTCACATGCAGTAAATACACACTACTGCATGAATAATCAAGTATTATTAAAAACATTACACAACATCAGCATAAAGTTATACATGTAATTAGGAAGGTCAGGTTCAATTCAACATTGGGATAATGCCAATTAAAGAATACAGCATATTTTACTTCCTTTCCTTCTGAATGAATGTGAAACGATGTATTTCTAAGGCATTTTGCTCAGTGCTTCACCAACTTGTTCACAGTATAAACCCAATTACTCTTAGTGCTGCACAGGAACCGAGCACCACACGCGGACAGACTTGAGCTGATACTGAGTAGGAAAATTATAATATTTCAGTTTTATAATGATAGATCATTTCAGCTGTAATTTTTATTTCAGCACTTTGATTGAACGGCATGTCAAAGCCTGTATTTTCTGTAACCCTTTTTTCAAGAGGATCGCTTGTCTTTAGTCTAAACACCAACACCGCCCCTTTGACAGTACAAATTCAATCATCAATAAATAAAAGATACTCATATCACTATGTGTCCACTGTATGAGGCATTTTACAGTAGAACAGTTTCTATGGTAACAAGAAATGAGAGAAAAAAGCGATGTGCTGAAATCCAAGTGCTAGAGACTGACAGGCTCTCAGGGAGGGAGATGGGCAGAAATAAAAAAAATAGCGAGAGAGAGAGAGAGAGAGAGAGAGAGAGAGAGAGAAGGACAGAGAAAAAAGGAAGGGCAGAAATGAAAGGACAGACAGCAGACAAGGCGTCGTTAGGCTGAAACCTGCTACTTGTCCTCACTCAGGCTGGACAAAAGTGCTCTGATGATCATCACTGATCAATATCTAATGATCACCTTCATCAGCTCAATAAGCCGCGACTCACGCCTGATGCCCTTTTCTGTGTGGATAATCAAAGCATCACATGACGATGCCTGAAAAGGGTCAAGCACCCTGTTTGAACCAATGCTAGACCTCTGTGCTTTCCTCCAAATGCAGAACATCACAAGTAACATGTACAGACTGAAATGATTTGCAACGACAATATGTGGATGCTAAAAATGTGTAGACTTTGTCTGACAAAATTATTACTGTGAAGGTAAGCTCACCAAACACAAACTATGACTGAAATGTACCTAATAACATGGTTCAAATTTACTGTCACCTCAACAAAACGACCCATTTCCACATATAAAACACCCCCAGCACAGCACGGAACCTCCTATAGCTTCAACCACAACTTGCACGCAGTCCCCATTGAAGGGTTCCTGAGATCTTCGATGAACATGATGCCTAGCATAATTCACATACAGCCAGATGAGAGATTCATCTGACCAGATAACGTTTCCCGTCATGAAGAGTCCGATTTTTGTCTCTTTTCAACCACTTTAACCAGACGACTTTGTGAGCAGAAGTGTGTAAAGGCCTCCTAAGTGCCACTCTGCTCCATATGTGCATACTATGCAGTTCCTGCGGAGTGTTCTTTCAGAAATTGGATGAGAAGGACCTACATTGACTTCTAGAAGTAATCTTGCCAGGAAGGGAATTCTTATTCGCAAGCCATCCTCCCAGTTTAGACTGGGATTTTTCCACTGCTGGTAGACCCATATGACCATATGCTTGGATAAACCTGCAAATTCAGCTACTTCCTTCACACGAAGACCTTTGGCACATCCCAATGCGATCACTCCTTTTTGCCAATCATTAACATCTTCTTTTGAACCCATTTTTCACACATCAAATGTCAGACGTTCACTGCACTGTACCACCTCTTCCCATTGCACACCAGCAGGTATTTATAGACAATCACTCTTCTGAAATGCCAGCTGCAGGAGCCTGAAGTTGCTACCACCTTAAACACACAACTTGGCTATTTTTTTTAAGAGCTTATATGCATTGGATAAACTACGAACAAAGATAAAAAGATTCACTCACCCACTCACCCACTCACCCACTCACCCACTCACCCACTCACCCACTCACCCACTCACTCACTCACTCACTCACTCACTCACTCACTCACTCACTCACTCACTCACTCACTCACTCACCCACTCACTCACCCACTCACTCACCCACTCACTCACCCACTCACTCACCCACTCACTCACCCACTCACTCACTCACCCACTCACCCACTCACTCACTCACTCTCTCACTCTCTCACTCTCTCACTCTCTCACTCTCTCACTCTCTCACTCTCTCACTCTCTCACTCTCTCACTCTCATACATGAGGACATGAGGACATGAGGACATGAGGACATGAGGACATGTAAAATTACACTCACAAGAAAAAACTTCCAAGTTTTACCATCTTTGTGAGGACATTTGGTGCTCACAAGTACAGGAAGATAAGACATGCAAAGACACACACGTTTGTCTTGTCTTGCTATTCTTGTGAGGACTTTCCACTGACATGAATGACAATGAAGCGTTACTGCAGTTAACTGATACTACACCTACCCCTAACCTCAGTAACCTAAAGCAAATCTGTTGGCAAGTAGTGAGGACCAAAACAGTCCTCAGTCCTGGGATTGGACATAGATATTAGGAGATAATCTAAACTTGCAAAGTTGCTTTGAGACAATGCTCCATTGTAAAAAGCGCTATATAAATTAATCTGACTTGACTTGACTCACGTGAAAATTACAGGTTTTCCTGTCATTACGTTTATTCACTTATTTAACGTCGCTATCAGCATCAGTGGCCATGTTCAGCGACACAAACCAAGTTACATCTATACACAAGGTTATCTCAAGACAACAAGTCAACGCCAATTTAGCGTAGTCAATTAACCTAACATGCATGTCTTTGGACTGTGGGAGGAAACCGGAGTACCCGGAGTAAACCCACGCGGACACGGGGAGGACATGCAGACTCCACACAGAAAGGACCCAGGCTGGTCCACTCTGGGATTGAACCCAGGAGCTTCTTGCTTTGAGGCGGCAATGCTACCCACCAAGCCTTTCCTGTCATTGTATGGACATTTGGTCCCCACAAATATAGCAAGTCAAGGTAAACACACACACACAAAGTCTCACTATTGTTGTCAGGGCCACTCAATGACATAATTCTTGTAGGTAATTAATGCTACACCTACACCCACCCTTAACCTCAGTAACCTAAAGCAAGTCTTTTGACTGGTTTTGTTTTTCAAAAGAAAGTTGCAGTTTCAGTTAAAAAGCAGATAGCCTCATGGGGAGCTGAAAAAGATTCCCACAATGTAATATAAACATGGGTGCACGCACACACCTTCACTCAAAGACACATTCCAATTAATCAATTGTGTTTCAATTAATCCTGTTATGGCTTCTCTGCATATATAGACAGTTTTTCATAAAACCTTTTTGGGATTTCACTGAGTCTGCACAGGGAACAGGCTGATAAAGAATTGTTCTCTGGGTTCTTTCCTGAAACATGGGGAAACCCCTAGTCTGCTGTATTTCTCTGTCTGCATATAGAAATGATATTACAAAAAGAACTTAAATTCACAAAGGGGAATCTTAAGCACTAAGCCACCACATAGACTGAATGGATATTGTATAAAGGACACCCATGTAGACCTCCTTTGGCTTTCAGAAACAGGGCATAACTTCCACTACGTGTTAAAAATGTATTGCAGAAATATGGACTAATGTATACCTTCTTGCTTTTGGTCCAGAATAGATGCAGGCACTGACATGCTCTGAACAGATCATTCTACCTCATCTCAGAGATGCCCTATAGAATTATGATTGGGGAACTCAAACCCGGAGAAGCAAATAAAACTCACTGTCAAATTCCTGGAACCAATCCAAGACTATATGAACCTTGTGGCATGGTGCACTGTCCTGCTGAAAGTGTCCTTCTGCCATAGGACCTGAACTGTTGACACCTGACAGGAAGTGTTCATCGATTCCTGCCCCTTGCGCCAAATTCCGACCCTCCCATCCACATGGTGCAACAGAAATCTGGATTCATATGACTGGCTGATGTTTTTCCACTGCTCAGTGATCCAATTGTTGTGCACGTCTGATCACTTGCCTTGTATTTCTGTTTCCCTTAGACAGTAATGGCACTCAAACCAGTCATTTGCTGTTACAGGCCATCCACGCTAAGGAATGAGATGTGTGGTCAGACATTTTAGTTGGAGCACCAGTGCTGAGTTCAGCTGCAATTTGCTTGACTGTGCACCGTCTGTTCGTCAGCATGATTCTTGACATCCTCCTCTGACCCTCCTCTGATCGCACAATTCTTGGCATATTCTTGACATTGCACAAGGTCAGCAGTTTTTGAAATACTGACCCCAGCTAGTCTAGAAATGATGCCTTGCTGATGCCAGAGGTCAGAGGAGAATCGTCAGACTGGTTTGTGTTGACAGAAAGGCAAGAACAACCACTTGTTACAGCCGAGGTACGGAGAAGAGCAAATCTCTCACAACAAGTTGAACCTTGAAGCAGATGGGCTACAGCAGCAGATGACCACACCAGCTGCCACTCTTGTCAGCTAAGAACAGGCAAATGAGGTTACAATTTGCACAGGCTCACCAAAATTGGACAACAAAAGACAAGAAAAACATTGTGTGGTCTGATGAGTCTCGATTTCTGCTGTGACATTCAGATGGTTGGGTCAGAATTCCTTTATGTCCACAGTGTACTATCTACTCCCAGCAGGATAAAACACCATGTCACAAAACTTCTCAAACTAAAACTGGTATGCTGAAGATGACAATGAATTCACTGTACTGAAATGGCACCCACAGTAAACAGATCTCAATCCAATAGAGCACCTTTAGGACGTAGCAGAAGAGGAGATTCACATCATGGATGTGCAGCTCACAAATCTGCAGCAACTGTGTGATGCTGTCATGTAAATATATACCAAAACGTCTGAGGAATGTTTCCAATAACTTGTTGAATCCATCCCATGAAGAACTGAGGCAGTTTGGAAGGTCCAATCTGGTACTAGCAAGGTTTATTTAATAAAGTTTCCAGTTATTGTAGGAATGTTATTTGATAGATAAGTTATGACATACAGTGATGCTTGAAAGTTTGTGAACTCTATATTTCTGCATATGACCTAAGCATCATCAGAATTTCACACAAGTTCTAAAAGTAAACAAAGTGACCACAGTTAAACAAATGAGACAAAAATATTATACTTGGTCATTTATTTATAGAGGAGAATGATCCAATATTACATATTAGTAAGTGGCAAAAGTATGTGAACCGCTAGTATTAGCAGTTCATTTGAAGGTGACATTAGAGTCAGGTGTTTTCAATGAATGGGATGGCAATCAGGTGTGAGTGGGCACCCTGTGTTTTTTTTTTTTAAGAACAGGGATCTATCAAAGTTTGCTCTTCACAACACATTTGTGGAAGTGTATCATGGCATGAACAAAAGAGATTTCTGAGGACCTCAGAAAAAAAGTTTTTGATGCTCATCAGACAGGAAGAGGTTACAAAACCATCTCTAAAGGGTTTGAACTCCGACAATCCACAGACAGATTGTATACAAATGGAGGAAATGGAGGAAACCAACAAAGATCACTCCAAGAGCAAGGCGTATAAGAGTTGGCAAGGTCACAAAGGACTCTAGGGTAACTTCTAAGCAACTGAACTCTCACATTGACTAATGCTAATGTTCATGAGTCCACCATCAGAAAAACACTGAACAACAATGGTGTGCATGGCAGGGTTGCAAGGAGAAAGCCACTGGTCTCCAAACAGAACATTGCTGTTTGTCTGCAGTTTGCTAAAGATCAGGTGGACAATCCATAAGGCTATTGGAAAAATGTTTTGTGAGACCAAAATATAACTTTTTGGTTTAAAAGAAGAGCGTTCTGTTTGGAGAAAGGAAAACACTGCATTCCAGCATTAGAACCTTATCCCATCTGTGAAACATGGTGGTGGTAGTATCATGGTTTGGGCCTGTTTTGCTGCATCTGGGACAGGACGGCTTGCCATCATTGATGGATCAATGAATTCTGAATTAAATCAGAAAATTCTAAAGGAAAATGTCAGGATATCTGTCCATGAACTGAATCTCAAGAGAAGGTGGGTCATGCAGCAAGACAACGACCCTAAGCACACAAGTCGTTTTACCAAAGAATGGTTAAAGAATATTGGATCATTTTCCTCAATAAATAAATGACCAAGTATAATATTTTTGTCTCCTTTGTTTAACTGGGTTCTCTTTATTAAGAGAAAACTATTACCAGATCTAAACTTGGCATCGTCAGCTCCTGCACTGCACAAACTGCACTCAGCCCTTTTCTGGCAACAGCCAACCCTTATATTTTCCCCTCTAGTGGCCCGTTGGGTTTAGGAAGTGCTGGTTGTAATAATGACACCCTATGTGCCATGCTCATCACAGAGCTGTATGTGTGGAAGTAAAGAGCTCACGTCTGGCTCTGTCCCGATCTGCTTCCACAGGGTTCCTCTGGGCGTTCTCTGGGGCACTGAGCACACAGAACACAGCTGCCAATCGCTCTGTATTCTCCTGACTGCTCTCTACAGAGGAACCACTCTCTCACTTTTTTTTTTTTTTTTTTTTCATACATGGCCTTTCACTGGATCTGTCACACTCATGCACCTCTCAAGCCAAGATAAGGGCTTACTTCAGACTCTTCACTGCCACACATGATATATGGGGTCAAATGATATATGAAGTGTATGAGCTGCCACAAAGAAAGAATGACAGAAAGAAGAAAAAATGTTTGAGGCATTCACTGTAGTATTACTGTAATATCGTAGCAACAAAGTCCTCTTTTATTGAAAAGGGTGTTAAATCATTATTCAAATAAGACAGCAAAGTAATTCATTTGCATGAAGCGGCTCATGCGATGGACAAGATATATAGCTTAGTCAATAGAGTAAGAAGAATAGTTTTCTCCAAAAGAAACAAAAAAAAAAAAAGAAGAGACTCTAAGGAAACTGTATTTTATCTCCTTTGTTACAAAATAGAACTGTTTGGGGGATTGAAATGGGAGATTCACATCATGGGTGTGCAGTCAACAAACCTGCAGCAACTGCTTGATGGTACCATGCCAATATTGACATTGATCACATTTAAGGTAGTTCTGAAGGCAAAATCGGGTCCAACCCAGTACTAGCAAGGTGTACCTAATATAGTGGCCAGTGAGTGTAGCTATGTGATAGATAAGTTATGATGTACATAGATAAGCAACAAAATATGGAATACGATCAGAAATGGCCAAGCTTTTAAGTTTGACTCTAGAGTGATGATCTACAGCTATGCTGACTCTTAGGAAAAGCCTTTAACGTTCCTTCGTCCTTGGCGTCCCATCTTTCACACACTGTCTGTAACTCTGATAAAGACACTATCGCTGTGTTTCTATTTTTCTTTCAGAGTCATAATTCACGTGTCAAGTCTAGCTACATGCATTGGCAACTCTGTAGTGCCAAACAAAGCTAAGCAAAACATAGAACACCCATGCAGCTACAAATATAGCATATTACAACAGCTTAACATAAAACTATAAAGAAAAGCCTTCAACAAATTTAGTACAAACATTTCAAACGCACAAGCTTAGGAAACCAATAAAAATAACACGGCTGTACGAGTCAGTTCTGTATTTCAATCCAAAAATGCTCCTTTGGTTTTATAGACAGCAGGGACTGAGAATCACTTCTGGATTAAAGATGAAAAGGAAGAAGCAAAACTACAGGCACTCAAACATCACATCCCTAGGAGCTTGGAGAATATCCAGCTCTTCTGGGCAGGCACCCCACTATTCCGGAACACGCTGGGATTCACTTTCATTCAGACACGCACAAAAAACCAACAAGACCTGTCTCAAAGTCTGCATTCCTGTTCATTTCTGAATGGGGTTAAAGTCAGGGACCTGTGCAGTACAGTTAAGCTCAGCGTCACGATGAAGGCCTCCAAGCTCTTTAATACAATTCCACTGGCAGCTTTTAGAGATCCTTCTCTCTAAGCTGAGTAAGCTTTAACAGCTGAATGCATGAAGATTTTATACACATCTTAAAAGGCCATATCTAAATCAACAAAACAAGGATTCAAGCATTCAGGTTTTACATATGTACAAGATTTATGTTATGACTTATTTAAACCCAAGTCATTAAATGAGATTAATCAGTAAATGGGTCATTTTTTATTTATATATATATATATATGCTTCCCAGACAAAAAATTTGTCACCTTGTGTGCTTAAGGCGGTGGCAAGGTACTGGACTACGGACCAGAAGGTCCAGGGTTCAAATCCCACTGCTGCCAAGCTGCCACTGTTGGGTCCTTGAGCAAGACCCTTAACCCACAATTGCTTGCATTGTAAGATTGTATCAATTGTAAGTCGCTCTGGATAAGGGCGTTTGCTAAATGCTGTAAATGTATATTTAGAAGAGGTGGTACAGTGCAGTGAATGTCTCGAATGGGTCACAAAGATGATGTTAAAGTTTGGCAAAAAGTAGTGATTGCATTTGGGAGTACCAAAGGCCATAGTGTGAAAGAAGTTGATGAATTTGAAGGTGTATCCAAGTGTACAGACATATGGGTCTACCAGCAGCGGCAAAAATCCCAGTCTACAGGAAATTCTCATCATAACGGTGGCCGAAAGACGAGACTGACTGGACAGGGCTCGCCAGTGTGCTTCACGGCTTATGAATAAAAATTGTTTTACTTCCAGGCAAGAATTGCTTCTAGAACTCAACGAAGTCCTTCACAACCAATTTCTGAAAGACCGCTCCAATCTGTATACTATGAACATATGGAGCAGAGTTGCATCCAAGAGGCCTTTGCTCACTTCTGCTCACAGTGGGCAAAAAGACACAAAAATTGGACTGTTCATGACTGGAACTGTTATCTGGTATTCAATTTCTGGGCCAAACTCAGTCCAGGCACAGAAGAGTTTGTAGGTTTTTCAACACAATGTACAAACATCAGCCATTTTTTAAACACATACCTTGATGGTACAGCCTTGCCCAAGGAGGTTGGGTCCCTTTTTGAGTCTTGGTCCTCCTAAGGTTTCTTCCTATAACTCAGGGAGTTTTTCCTTGCCACTGTCGCCCTAGGCTTGCTCAATTTGGGATTGGACGTAGTTATTAGGAGACGATCTAAACTTGTAAAGTTGCTTTGAGACAATGCTCCATTGTAAAAAGTGCTATATAAATAAATCTGACTTGACTTGCTAATTTTATTCCATGCACTGTTCGTGTTCAAGCCAGCACTACACACTATCATAACACTATGTCAGTGACACTGATGTGCTGAGAATGCTTCACTAGCACCCAAAGAACATCTGGTCATATTGGGCTCGCGAGCTGACAATGTGCACGTTATTAGATACATTAGCTAGGATAATTATTTAATTAGAAAGTGTCCATGTGGTAGGTGAACCTGATAAAATGTCTAGTGAATAAGAAAAACATGTGAATGCAGAACGCAAGCAGGGAATCATGCTCAATCAATTCCACTGGCGATTTCTTGTAGCCAGTCCTGCCCGGCGAGCTAATGCTCATTTGTCCGGTTTGAGGGAGAATGTAAACAGAGTGGGTTGCCAGCTGCACTGAATATGTGCCATAGACTTGTATATTCAGTCTATGATATGCACTATGAGAACCCCCTCTGAGCGTGTATTCAGTGCAGTCATCCCAGTGCAATTATATCTGGCAACCTTCAACACAAGAGGTAATCAAGCTTGATTCTCCTGCTTGTACTCAAACCTAGAATTAAATAATAATGAAAGACTCAATCTGCCACAAAACCTTAGGTCCAGATGAACTGATTCAACTTCTGGGATAATAATGAAAGAAATCCCTCATTTATTTAACAGATTTATGCCCTCGCTCGTGAAGCTTAAGTGATCAACAACTGAAAGGTTTTGTGTCAAGACCTTGAATGCAGGAGTCAACGATAATATTTATTGTGTTTGTATTGTTTCATCACACACCATACGCACTCATGTAGCCTACTAGTTAAAATAGAAATACAGCTCAATTAATTAATTAAATAAATAATAAAAAAGACAGCAATAAGCCAAGAGGCTTTGTTTTATGTCGAGGAAAGGGATTCTGACGCCAAACAGAGCTAAATTCGCTGATCTAATCACGATAATGCACAGACTGTCTCGTTCTTATTGCTTTTCTGAATGGCGACAAGTATTTATGTAAAATAAAATTCACTATAAACCATTCTTCCGCCCATGTAGTCTCAATGTAAACTGTGAGCGCTAGAGTTGGTGTTTCTTTCACTGTTAATTGAATCTTATATCATAAAATCTTAGAGCCGGAAATATCAGTTTTTATGAATAAACAATAACTGCGGTGATGAGCTCATGAAGGCATCACATAAAAGTGGTATTGCAATAATACAGTTATCGTCACAGCCCTAGTCACTGGTAAATGATTAAGTGTTATTGCTTTTGTTAGGATTTTACATTTACAGCATTTAGCAGACGCCCTTATCCAGAGCGACTTACAATTGATACAGTCTTACAATCCAAGCAATTGTGGGTTAAGGGTCTTGCTCAAGGACCCAACAGTGGCAGCTTGGCAGAGGGGGGATTTGAACCCTGGACCTTTTGGTCCATAGTCCAGTACCTTACCCACTAGGCTACCACAGTCAAAGTGCGCAGACTAAACAGTATGTCGTACGGACATGAGCCATGGTCAGCAGGTAATACACACCAAATATGGGTAGAGCTCATATTGCAAAAATCATACATATGCAGCTCTAACTCTGAAATGCTTTGACTGACAGTTACGAAACTTCCCAAGCTTGTACACCATTCATAGATGATCTTTCAAGGTCAGGGGGCTACTCACGTTTTAAAACAACTAAAGTGAGTAACTCTCTTATACCCTTCAGGTGGTAACGTTAATCAAATTTAATGCACTAAAGTGAACCTGAAAACTATTTTACTAATTATCATTTTTCTACGAATGTACATTGTTTGAAAAAGACACATTTCGAACTAGTCCTACAATTTACATCCGATAATCTCAAACTTAAAATAAAATACAAAGTCTGTATACACATAGTCAATATAAGTCAAGCTATCTCTGGGACCCATCCCCCAATTTCACATTCGAGCAGCCCAGAAGGTCCTATAATGAGCAGAGAGCCCCTCCCTCCCACTCTACTCCATATTGTCTAATTAATACCAGAGACCACAGTTATAAATGCTGCACATACACAAGCTTCCCATAATGTGGCTTCTGTATGAGGAATTGTCCCGCATTCACGTACAAGGCCTCATTGGGCTGCCTTGTGCTTGGACCCCGGGAATTGCCACTTGCGGCTATATTTCCTATTATTATTATCATCATTATTATTATTAGAAGTAGTAGTAGCAGTATTACTAAATACTATTCTTATTATTAAATACAAATACTATTACTATTCATTCATTCTATCTATTTTAGTCATGTCGAACCCTTGGATACTCCGTAGACCAGTCTTATATTGATCCACAGAGTTTCATGGTGATGGTTTTTACAGAGAAGGTCACCAGGTCTTTCTCCAACCCATCGTAGGGCACTCACACACTCATACACACATTCACACACTAAGGTTACTTTAGAAACACCAATTAACCTAACACGCATGTCTTTGGAATGTAGGAGGAAACCCACACAGACACGGGAAGGACTTGCAGACTCCACAGAGACGAAGCCCAGAGTCGGGACTGAACCAGGGTCTCGGAGCTGTGAGGCGACAGTGCTAACCACTGCACCACCGTGCCACCATTACTCCTATTACTATTCACATTATTTCTTTATTAATATTGGTGGTTTTTTACTATTAGTGGAATTTCAAGTAAAGCTTGGTGATTTGACAGCTCAGAGTAATGTGGTTGATATTAAGCACCTACAAAGTTTTGAAGGATATCACACAACTCCTCAGCATCATTAGACTCTAAGCTGACCCTTAAACTGGATGGAGCCGAACGATGAACAAGTTCTTTTTCACTCTTTTGAAATGCTGTGTCATAATCAGGGTTTTTCCTGCCTTACCCTCCTATGTTCCCACTATGTACCTTACAGTCCAAGCCATTAGCAGATCAGAGCGTTAGTCAGACTGCAGCAGATCAGAAATTCGATTGGGGGTTTTCTGCAGTCAAAAGTACATTTTTCTCATTTTTCTACAATTTGATTCGTGACAGCCATAATGTGCACCACGAAGACATTTTTCCATCACAAGCATCCAGTCATAAATTGTGTTTTTGGCGAGGCCGTGCCTTACGATTCTAATTTGGATCCAAATTCAAAGACAGACATTCTGCATCTGTCAGCAGCAATAAAGCCCTAGAGAGACATGTTTTTATCTGTGTAATATTGGTTACCTGTGTTCGGAGGATTTCCCCTTTGGTCAGCTGCATGTCTCCTGTCAGCTCTTTGACAGTAATGCCCAGTGGCTCCAAGCGCTTACTAAAGTAATTAGTCATCTCAGCAGCCAAGGCCTTCATTGGAGCTACATACACTATCTATAGATAGTATAGGGAAAGGGAAAAGGAGTTAGAAAGGACAAGAGAAATGATTGCTACATCCACAACCTAGAAACTTTAACAGTTTTTCCACTTTAACCACTGTCCATCATCAGTACACTGGGCATGCAGTGTCACAGTGGCAGCTGTACCTTGAACTGGTCCTTGCGAATGACGCCTCCTGGTTGCAGGTGCTGGCGGATCTCGTGTAGCACCGTGAGCATGGCGATGTTGGTCTTTCCTGCTCCAGTGGGAGCACAGATCAGCATGTTCTCATTGGTGTTGTAGGCCGTCTCAAACACAATGGACTGGATCCTGTTTAAACGCTTCATACCTTTAAACACCAGCTGTCCAATCTACAACAGAAACAAATACAGAAAGAAGGCTTGAAGGAACAAATAAGAGAAAGCAGAGAACAAAAGCAAAAGACGAACAAATGAATGAACCGTGGTATTACAGACATTCTCAAATAATTAAGTATACAGTGAAACCTCCCTAACCGAAGTCTCTGCATCCGAATTCCCACTATAACGTAGGGGATAATATGTATGAGCTGATATTATTGTGCATGTCACTCCAAAAAAAAAACCATGCCTCAAGAGTTCACGTATCCACTGTGTCATGTAGCCAGGTAGGATAGACTACTGTGTGTGCATACTGAGTGCAACAAGCTAGGGTTCTATTTAAAAGCGTATGACTAATGTTAAAAATGAGTGAACAAACAGCTCCAGGAGACAAAACACAGACAGCACCAGCCTCACACTCTACGTCATTGGATGTGACTTGGCTTTCAAAAGATGGATGTTGCCCAAAAGATGGCAATCTGCTAATTATGTTGGGAATTGGTTGCTGTTAAAGACAGCTCATCAACTGACTTATTTCACCATCTGCAAACTAACCACCATACAGAATATGATGAGTATGGCAAACTTCGGGAGTCAGCCGTCTGGCTTACACCAGCCAAGGTACTAGCACAAACACGGCAAAATTTCAGTGGAGTCATTCTGTTAAATAAAAAAAAAAGTTAATAAAAGAAAAAAGTGCATAATGACAAGAAAAGAGACAGACAGCAAGACAAACGTCACCAAGTACATCGCGAAAGACACGGTGCCAATTCAGGTGGAGGAGAGAGGCGGGTTCACACAACTTTTGAATACTTTAGATCTAAGGTATACATCTAATTATCATTATTGAAAAAACTCTCAGAAAATACAGAGCTAGAATTTTTCAGTATTGTGCAGCCCTAACTTGAACCCAGCTCTCTGAAGCTGAGGTGTGTGTACTAACTGCTATGACACTGTGCCACAATAAAACCACGTTCACACCAAACAGCAAATACAGTGGGGCAAAAAAGTATTTAGTCAGCCACTGATTGTGCAAGTTCTCCTACTTAGAAAGATGAGAGAGGTCTGTAATTTTCATCATGGGTACACTTCACCTATGAGAGACAAAATGAAAGAAAAAATCCAAGAAATCACATTATAGGATTTTTAAAGCACTTAATTGTAAATCATGGAGGAAAAACCAAACCAAAACCGGCAAATGAGGGGCCTGCACCCAAGACTTACCAATGGATGAAACAACAAATCCCATCCTGTTTGGTTCAGATGGACAGAAGACCTACTGTGTTACAAGTCACATGAACGCTGAATGCTGGTTATGAGGGGAATGTATCACAACACTTCCTGTAGCGCCCCCTGCTGAGTTTGAGGCATATCCAACAGTCCATCACATCATGAACATTCAGGAGCAGTCTCACATTCTCATCTGGACTGGCCCTGAGAATTCCCAGATGTGAATCCTCTTGAAAATCCGTAGGAGTACCTGGAACGACTAAGACGCCAGGGAAGGAATCCATGAAATCTGGCTGGACTGCGCAGTGTCGCCTACATCCAGGAACCTGTCCAGTCCATGCCAAATCAAATCACAGCTGCTTTTCGTGCTCGCGGAAGTATTACATGCTATTGGGTACGTTTCAGTCATAGGTGACAAATTTTTGTCTGGTGAGCTTCTTTTAAAACTAAAACCTCCAAGAGGTAACACATACTAAGTACTAAGCTGCCAACAGACTATAATTCATTTTTATATGTATGCCTTTGTGTTTTACTTGTAATTAATGTATACATGTTTCCATGAAAAAGTACTGTTACCCTGGTTTAAAAAAAATTCCATTGAGGTCCTACAGCTCTGAAAATCTTCCAGATAATTACAAACTTATTTATTCCACACCAGCTGGAGGGCATCTACAAGTGTGAAACACATGGCGAGAGAGATTGAGCAACAGGCCAAGATCATCAGAAGCCAAAATGCAAGTACTTCACCAGGAGTCCAGAGCTAATTAGACTTTTTGCTGGTTACTATTCGAAGAGTCCAACAGCTTTCCACTTCTACTCAAGACAAACAAGGTCTTTAGTCAGGATACACAAACAAAACTAGCAATCCTCCTCCTCATTCAGTGCAAGACAAAGTATGAGCCAAAACCAAACTTGGCATATGTTGCAATGTGACCACTCCTCATGTCAGACCAATTAAACTCCAGCTGGTTGGTCTCAGCACGACTCTTGGAAAAATATTCAGTGGAACAGTAAATGGCTGAGGGTCAGTAAGTCATCAAGCCTGCGAAGGAGGGTTCAGCTTTGAAAGGCGTAGGAGATGTCAATCAAACTCCCATGTTGGATGGCATTGCCATGACAACACAATGAAATTGCCTTCCATCTCAACCAGGGGTCTAATAAGAAATAAAAGGGCCTTTCAGAAGGTACACTAAGCTGCTGCTGAGAGAGTACTTTTTTCCCACCCTGTACAGTCCACAAGTAGGCTGAGACTGACAGTGACCCAGGGCAACAACTAATGTAATTAATAGCTCCTCATTCTCCCTCTGAAACCACTATGACATGTGCAAACCCAACCATCACATCCATGTGTCTTTCTGAACAGTTTATTCAAGAATCACGAGCTTTACTATGGGGACAACCATCTAAAACCTTATAGGAAGTCTTTTCATTTTGGAAATGCTAGCTACTGAAGGTAGGGGTTGAAATTTCCCCTGACATTACTGAATTGGAGCAAGGTCTGAGTTCTATGCTATGCAGGCAAGTTTTTAGTGTTGGTAAAACAGGTAAGAGCATTCATCAATATGTTTCCCAAAAAGTAGGGAGGTCACATTCGTCTAGAATGTCAGCATCTACTATATTATGATTTTGATAATAGCCCTTGCTTTAGTGAAGATCCCTGATGTATTTATCATGCTTTTCTTTATTTTTACATGTATAGTACTGCATTTTTAGTGAAAATAAGTATCCATGGGCCTAAAAAGGTTAGTATTGACTGTCAAATGAAATAAAAACTGAACTGAACCCACCAGAACACAGATTGCAGTTAGCATTACCAGCTATGCTAGAGCACAGAGTTCACCAGAGTAAGAGTTTTGTGTTTACTTTTCACTTTCAGTCCATTACTAACTAAATTACATGAGATTGTTCAACATTTTATTTCAAAATAAGGGTTGTGTTAATGATTTTGGCCAACTGTAGGTTAATGTAAGTGTTTTAAACATTAAATTACTTAACATTATTTGTCATAAGCTCCGCTAGGGTACAATATAGACCGCTCTACCAAACTCCTCAGTTCATCCTACATTTAACTTATGATGGATTTTACAGGACTAATTAGGTACACCTTTCTAATACCAGTTCCATACTGACATGATCCACCACATCAATCTCCCATTCCACCACATGTCAAAGGTGCTCTATTGGATTGAGATCTGGTGACTACAGAAGCCATTTGAGTACAGTGACCTCACTGTGATCTTCAAGAAACGTTTGAGATGCTTTGAGCTTTGTGAAACATTATCCTGCTGGAAGTAGCCATCAGAAAATGGGTACACTGTGGTCAATAAGGGATGAACATAGTCAGCAACAATAATCAAATTGTGCTATTTATATGACGCTCAATTTGTGTTAAGGAGCCCAAAGTGTGCCAAGAAAATATCTCCCACACCACTACAGCACCACCAGCAGCTTAAACCGGTGGTACGAAGCAGGATGGATCCATGTTTTATGTAGTTTACACCAAAATTCTGACCCTACCACCTGAATGTCACAACAGCAATCAAGACTCATCAGTCCAGGCAGCGTTTCTTCTATTGTCCAGTTTTGGTGAGCCCGTGCAAACTGTAACCTCAGCTGACAAGCTGACAGGAGTGGTACCTGGTGTGGTCTTTTGCTGCTGTAGCCCATCTGCCTCAATGTTCATTAGGTAGCACATTCAGAGCTGCTCTGCTGAATACCATGATTGTAACGAGTGGTTATTCAAATTACTCTTGCGTTTCTATCAGCATGAACCAGTCTGATCATTCTCCTCTGATCTCAGGAATCAACAAAAAAAAAATTGTATCCAGTCAGTTCACGTTATATTTTCTCTTTTTCAGACCATTCTCTGGAAACCCACTGCCTGGCCAAAAAACAGGTTACCACCTGGATTTAACTAAGCAAATGGATTTAAAAAAAGCCTCCCACCAGATAATTACTGCATTGGTGATTATGTTTCAACTGGCAACAAGTTATTTAACCCTAACTGATGCAGTGAGTAGCTTCTCATTTGTTACACAACCATGTCGAAAGAAACATCCTATGGTGGTGGAAAAGATGTTCATCTGTTTCAGAAGGGTCAAAATATTGGCATGCATCAAGCAGACAAAACATGTAAGGAGATTGCTGAAATTACTTAAATTGGGTTAAAAACTGTCCAACGCATTATTAAAAGTGTAAGGACAGTGGGGAATATATATATATACACACACACATACACACACTGCTCAAAAAAAATAAAGGGAACACTTAAACAACACAATATAACTCCAAGTAAATCAAACTTCGGTGAAATCAAACTGTTCACTTAGGAAGCAACGCTGATTGATAATCAATTTCACATGCTGTTGTGCAAATGGAATAGACAACAGGTGGAAATTATTGGTAATTAGCAAGACACACTGGTTCTGCAGGTGGGGACCACAGACCACTTCTCAGTACCTATGCTTTCTGGCTGATGTTTTGGTCACTTTTGAACGTTGGTGGTGCTTTCACACTTGTGGTAGCATGAGACGGACTCCACAACCCACATAAGTGGCTCAGGTACTGCAGCTCATCCATGATGGCACATCAATGCGAGCTGTGGCAAGAAGGTTTGCTGTGTCTGTCAGCGTAGTGTCCAGAGGCTGGAGGCGCTACCAGGAGACAGGCCAGTACACCAGGAGATGTGGAGAAGGCCGTAGGAGGGCAACAACCCAGCAGCAGGACCGCTACCTCCGCCTTTGTGCAAGGAATAATAGGAGGAGCACTGCCAGAGCCCTGCAAAATGACCTCCACCAGGCCACAAATGTGCATGTGTCTGCACAAACGGTTAGAAACCGACTCCATGAGGATGGTATGAGGGCCCCCGACGTCCACAGATGGGGGGTTGTTGCTCAACAGCCCAACACCGTGCAGGACGCTTGGCATTTGCCAGGAGAACACCAGGATTGGCAAATTCCAACCACTGGCGGCCCTGTGCTCTTCACAGATGAAGCAGGTTCACACTGAGCACATGTGACAGACATGACAGGGTCTGGAGACGCTGTGGAGAGCGATCTGCTGCCTGCAACATCCTTCAGCATGGACCGGTTGGGCAGTGGGTCAGTAATGGGGTGAAGGTGGCATTTCTTTGGAGGGCCCGCACAGCCCCTCCATGTGCTCGCCAGAGGTAGACTGACTGCCATTAGGCACCGAGATGAGATCCTTAGACCCTTTGTGAGACCATATTCAGATCTAGGATGTGTTATTTGAGTGTTCCCTTTAATTTTTTTGAGCAGTGTATATACATATATATACTTTTTGCCCCACTGTGTGTGTGTGTGTGTGTGTGTGGTGTGTAATCTCCAGACAGCCCCTGTTAACCAGTAGCACAGTTATGTAAATTGTTTTTTTTCTCACCAGCTCTCTTTTAGCTGTTATCTTTTGCACAGCTGGTCAGGAATGGCCTACGGCTCAGAAGGCAACTGTCATTTATTTAAGAATTCATTACAAATATGTCTTTCACAGCCTCATCTTTTCCTTGTCTCAGTCTACTGAGAAAGAAGGAAAGTGTGTGTCTGTTTTTAGGATGTGTTCTGGGACTGGCAGAAAAACAGACACCAAAAAAGAAAAGGCTATTTAATGCATTGAAGTACAACTTCATTAGAGTCCAATTAATGCAGGGGAAGCTGAAGCTGAAGAACCACTTGTGTGAGGGGTGAGTAAATTAGGGAGAAAGAAGCCAGACCTGGACACTAATGTTGAAGCATTCCTTTATGGAGTCCAATCTTGCTGAGAGGCGTCCATCATCTTAAAGTTATTTCAACGGTCAAGTAATCCAATAATCACCACCAGAGTACCATTTCTTGAGAATAGTGATTAATTAATAGACAGACAACTGTCTATAATTATAACAGAAATTGCTAATACACTAGTAATACACTTCCATCAGGAATTTGTTTTGCTGTGGTTACTATGTGTTCCATATCCTGATCCAAAAACTCGTAGATTTTTTGACAGTGCAATGGTGGTAGTTTCTTTCGAACAGCGAGGTAATGGTAAAAAGCACAAGCCTACAAATGGACAGACCAGGATGAGTTTACTCATTTGAAAAGCAAAATCCTGCACCAAGCCCAGTAGTAAATCAATTGCATATTTCTTTTTAAGACAAATGTCAGTTGTGCACACATTGCTACACAAACGCACAGAGTCACACTAGTAAATCTCTGTGTGATATTTAAGAGCAGGGCATTTCCATAGTCCAATCTCAGTAAAGAGTGGACAAGGGTGGAATCCTTGTACGTGTCCCAGCAGTCTGGAGCTTCCAGCCTTTGTCTGTCCCCTCCGGTTATTTTTCTCAAAGGGACAGGAGCAATGGGCTTATAATTATTCATGCGTGATTTAGTACGCAGATGCTCTGGTCACCTACTCCTTCCCTCCTGCTCTGTACTGTGTCGCCGTGCCGACCAAACAGCTGCACGCTCATTTGAACATCCCACTTGTTTTGATTTATCGACTTAGTCCCGTTTCTAACAAAGTGCCAGTCCATGCACTCTTTAAGCATGTAAATTCATGCAAATGAATGCATTGCCCCGAGTTCACCCTTCAGGTAATGCAAGCATGTTGTAAATACCGACTTGCCACTGGTGAAGAATTCCCACAGAAGGAAAACTTTAGCACTCCATCATGTAATGATCTCAAAAAAAAATGTTTTAGTTATCTCTTCACCATTGCCTCCCTTGTCCAAAAAAACACATTGCGTATTATTATGTTTATCAACGCACATTTCTAAAGACAAACTGGTGCAGGGAGCTGTTGCCCCAGACAAGCTAAATCAGAACGGAAAATATGTCAAACATTACAGGAACCAAGCCTGTACATTAACAAAAACCACAATATTCCACACAAAGGCTTTGATCAGATGCCCCTGAGAACAGATTCAGCACGATCGTTGTCTATTACCAGTCAGAAACTAAAGCTAGAAAATAACCAAATCATTTTTGTCTCTCATAGTTGAAGTGTACCTATGATGAAAATTACAGACCTCTCTCATCTTTCTAAAGTAGGAGAACTTGCCACAATCAGTGGCTGACTAATACTTTTTTGCCCCACTGTAGGTACACTTCAACTATGAGAGACAAATGAGAAGAAAAATAACGGAAATCACATTGTAGGATTTTTAAAAATATTTACAATTGTAAATCATGGTAGAAAATAAGTATTTGGTCAATAACAAAAGTTCAACTCAATACTTTGTAACATTAACCATAGCCAAAACCTCTTCCATCAGTGAGAGCATTGAAGATGGAACGTGGCTGGGTCTTCTAGCATGACACTGACCCCCAAACACACTGCTCAGGCACCAAAGGAGTGGCTCCATAAAAAGCATTTCAAGGGTCCTGGAGTGGCCTAGCTAGTCTCCAGACCTCAACCCCATAGAAAATTTGTGAAGGGGAGTTGAAAAGTCCGTGTTGCCCAGCGACAGCCCCAAAACATCACTGCTCTAGAGGAGATCTGCATGGAGGAATGGGCCAAAATACCAGCTACAATGTGTGCAAACCTGGTGAATACTTACAGGAAACGTTTGACCTCTGTCATTGCCAACAAAGGTTTATGTTACAAAGTATTGAGTTGAATCAAAGTTATTGACCAAATACTTATTTTCCACCATAATTTACAATTTAAATTCTCCTAAAAATCCTACAATGTGATTTCCTGGATTTATTTTCTCATTTTGTCTCTCATAGTTGAAGTGTACCTATGATGAAAATAACAGACCTCTCTCATCTTTCTAAGTAGGAGAACTTACACAATCAGTGGCTGACTAAATACTTTTTTGCCTCACTGCATATTTTGTAGATTTGTGTGAGTTTTTGGATGCATGAACATGCAGCGCATCACCCTGAGAGTGATCAGTATTAGGTCCTAATCAAACATGGCTAGTAGGAAAGATGGCTGTTTAGTCACTTTAGGCTTGTACTTCATTAGCTGCATTCAATGAACAGACAATTAAACTGTTCATGGCAATTACTTATATGACAACTAATCGTCGGCTAAAGTAACATGACTGTGAGCGGCCTAATTACAAACATCATCCTCATCAACTGCAATTCCTGGTTTACTATCAGTGATACCAATATTCTTCTTATTTTGTATGTTTGCTTTGTTGTAGGCAAAGTATGGCATCACCCTCTATAGTATATCGAAATCTGAATAAGACTATTTTTCTATATAGGGCACTGTGGTTTGAAAGTAAATGATACAGCAGTAATGGAAATCCTGACTTCCACCGTTCTATTGGACTAATCAGCCAAGCAAATCACTGAACAACAGCAGAAACCAACCTACTCCAGGTTTAAAGATATGTCAACAGAAAACTTACAAGACCAAAATTATCCCGAAACCTATAAAAATAATTATCTAGCATTTGTTTAGTGGTGATTAGGTGGCACATAGTGATCTGGGTTCGAATTCTGCCAGTGCCTTCACACAGGGATGCGTATCACACAGAGATGGGGGGGTTGGATGTTTGACACTTCAACAGTGAACCTTGCACCTGCCTATCACCAGTGAATTCTAGGCTGGAGTCAAGACCACACATGTCTCTGACCAGGAAAAGTGAGAGAGAAATAAATCAAAACTGTTAGAAAAGTGGCACATCTGCACTGTGCATAAACAAAACCTTCAAGTTATTGTTCCAGGGCTTGTTATGACTTGCATTACTTTCATTGTCAAAAGCACATTCTACAGAAGTCGTCTTGCAAATAAAAATTTAAATAGGCTAATTATTTGGTGGGTTTTGTGCATGTGAGAGAGATTGGAGGGGGGGCTTTCAGTGACCTAAAAATCTAATTAAAGAAGTACTAGCTAATCACACATTTGGGATGGTAATGGGTCTCTCCCAATCTTCGACAGTTTAATCACCCCATCTATATTTGAAACCTTTCCTTTTAGCTGCTGAAACAGCAAAGGTCAGAGCAAAGTGTTCACATGAAGGCAAACAGAAGCTGCAAATGAACTGGAAGAAAATACCATTGTAGCTAACAGGGGTACATTTGTGGTTATTATCGTGCCTTAACAATAGCACTGCTCATTTTAATCGATTCAATTACTGAGATCACACAGCCAAACATGATAATTATTGGTGATTTCCCTGTCAGAACAAATCACGCAAACGCACACACAAAGCCCTCAAAAAGTTCATAACATATGATCTGTTAATAAAGACAGAATCATTCACTTGGAACAAGATAGTAAAGGACTCTCTGGTCTTACCACAAGCCACTTCTTTACCTCGAGAAAAAGGATTTCATGGAAAAAAGTACTTTCTGATTCAACTATGACCTGATTAGCATCACAAATAGCCAAGCACTCACCCATACAGCAGATGATAGCCCAAAAATGTGGAGAATTTTTATAACGTACAATGCCACAACGACAATCCCGTACTGCTGCACACCTTAAGACGTGGTTGCAGGAAGAATGGGACAAAATAACACCTGCATCACTTCATCGCTTGGTAACTTGGCTAACTATCAAAACACATTTTACGTGTTGTGAGAAGGTATGGCAAAATTACAATGTGGTATTACTGTCTAAACTTTCTGGGAGTATGCACGCACACAATGGTAAGTCGGGTCTCAACCACCTCAGAACTCAAATTTCTACACATTTTGACTAAAACTTGTCTCGGTTCTCTGTTTGCTCGGTACTCGGAGCACTCGTTCTAGCTGAAACTTGATTCGTGATTCACACAGTGATTTTCTCTCACAATACCTCTTTCTCAGTCAAGATCTCCAATGTGTTTATCGTCTTTTTCTTTATTTTTACATCTATAGTACTGTATTCTTAAGGCGAGTCAACATGGATCCTAAAATGGTCGATGATTACAGCCAACCGAAAGGAAATCTAGGACTGAGTCCTCCAGATCACTTTCAGGCTGAGAAGTTAGCATTAGCAACTAGTGCCCTGAGTTCATCAAGACAGTAAGTGTTTTGCTGTTACTTTTCACTTTCATTCCATTACTCAGTAAATTACATGAGATTTTCAACACTTTATTATAGGTTATGTAGGTTTATGTAGGTTAATGTATAAGTTGTTTTTAAACAATAAGGTAAGCTCTGCTATTATACAGTATAGACTATATTAAACTCATCGGTTAATGACACGTTTAACTTATGATGGATTTGTCGGAACATATTCCCATCGTAAGTCAGGGAGCACCTGTACAATACAACTCCATTAATTCATATAATACCTTATAGAGCGTGGATTTTCAGGGGGTCTGGAAGGGATTAATTCAATTTGCATTATGCCTTATGGGACAAAATTTGTCATTTTCGGCTCTCAGCCATATATATATATATATAGTGGGGCAAAAAAAGTATTTAGTCAGTCCCTGATTGTGCAAGTTCTCCGACTTAGAAAGACGAGAGAGGTCTGTAATTTTCATCATAGGTACACTTCAACTATGAGAGACGAAATGAGAAAAAAATCCAGGAAATCACATTGTAGGATTAGGGGTGTGTTTTTAAGAGTCGCTTCTTGTAACGTCACACCCTGTGTTTGGTTCATTTACATTTTTTGATCCATGCTGGCTTCATATATGGGATTGTGGTAGCCTAGCGGTTAAGGGACTGGACTATGAGCCAAAAGGTCCAGGGTTCAAATCCCACCTCTGCCAAGCTGCCACTGTTGGGTCCTTGAGCAAGACCCTTAACCCACAATTGCTTGGATTGCAAGATTGTATCAATTGTAAGTCGCTCTGGGTAAGGGCGTCTGCTAAATGCTGTAAATATATCAACTGAATCACACGAGTTCTTCTGGGACATGTTCAGGGCTTCAAGTCTCGGCCAACTTGTTTTGGTGTGCACCAGGGTTCAGATGACAACCTCTTGACACTTGTTCAAATGAACCACACTGACGGAGCAATCGCACCAGGTTTCATTTTAACTGCACCAAACCTGTCAAGTATGAACACATCCTAAATGTAAAATATCACCAGTATCAGTAATGTTAATCAACACCGCCTGCTGGATCGTCCAAGTGCGTGCATGCATCTACATGTGTTGTAGGATCAAGAGTTAGGGCTTCTTTCAGCTAAAATCAGTCTGCTGAGAATCCAGCAAAACTAGATAGTCTAATTAACAGTGTGGATGAACAGCCATAGCGCCATATGCGCTTACTAGGCGGAGTGGGAATACACTGTCAATTCAGCAGCGCCTTTAAACACACTAATTGGACATTTATATATGCTGGCAAAGATTTTACAGTAATTCTCAAATAACCCAATTTCTTCTGTCTACCTAGCCTTAAAGCGGTGAACCGGGACAAAAAAACTGCCCCAAGAACCAGTAACTTGGACGCTTATCTTCTCAATGTGTTTATACAGTACATTGCTAGTGCTAGTGTGTATTTGTGTAAAGTAGAGGCGCATTCTCATATACAAGTTTAAGCCACTGCAAATAATTAAATTTGCTAACAGAAAAGTAAGAGATATAATTGTTGTTGTTTGCATGTTATCGCTTTAATTACGTTTTGGTTCCATTTCATTCCATTTGAATTGACGGCCTGATCAAGTTTTAATTGCTCGTTTTAGAAAAAAAAAAAGCTTATCTGCCTGCCTCAAGCCCACACAGCACAAAATGGCCTGCTTGAGTGACACACACACACACACACACACACACACACACACACACACACACAAAACTAGTGCATAATTTAAAAAGACCCTCCTTCCACAAATACACACACAAACCCCTGACACACTCCCAGGAACACCCAGACCAACACAGCACCATATCTGACGGGGTGGGAGATGCAGATGCAGCAAACAGGAGGTCCATTCATTTCCCTTCAGCAGAACCGCAGGAAGTGAGGGAGAGAGGTAAAAGCAAGGGGAAGAGAGGAGTAATTTATCACCCGTATTGTCAGGCAGAGCCCAAATCCTGCACGAAAATGCGAAAACCCTGCACCAGCAGCCTGGTGCAACCCAATCACTGCTGTAATATGTCCATTAGACTACAAATACTCAGGTCTCATACGAAATGTTCATAACATTACTGTGAATCCTCCAATAAACATTTCAAGTCACTAATGAAACACCTGGCTGCTGGTCCAACTTTGGAACATGGCCATAAAGGTCAAACTTTGTCCAATTTAAAAATTGGTTCCTTAAAAATGAAAGCTCCTAGGACAGCAGAAAGCTGTAATATTGCTTCATATTCAAATATGCATGCATGCTGATTGCGCCTTCAAGTCATCCCCCACATGAAAAAGCCTACACATTTGGAGAGGAAAAAGGGGTTGAGTTTCTTCAGAGGGAAGATACAATTACAGAGTGTGCTCATGTTCACCTGCTGAAAGAAAGATCAGCATTAAGGCTGTAGTAGGAAGGGAATACTAGCACCTTTTGGACTTAATGTGAGCATTTAATACAAGAGATGCCAACTGACATTAAGTACTAGGGTATCGATACAACCTTACAAGGTAGTACCCAAGCCACAGCGGCAGCTTGGCAGTCTGGTCTGTGCTATGTGTCTCACAGTGCCAGCGGCCCACCCTCCACGAGTAGCACTGAGAGACAGAGGAGGTACGGTGTGATTCTGAGCGTGATTCGTCTAAGTGCAATCCGTCACCTCAGCGTCACACAGCGTTACTAATGCCGGTGCAAATGCAAACCAAAACAAAGGGGAGTTGGGGGAGTTCCATGGGGGACGTTCCTCTCAAATTAGTCCTTAGCAATGTTTGGTGCAAAAGCGCCTATAGTCTCTCCAGATCCATCAAGGTCCCCTCTTGTGGATTCTCATTTTCAAATCATCTGACAGGATTTCAGCAGGAACACGGATTACTTCAAGATACTGGGATCACCATGTTAAAATACTGAGGATTTGGATGTGTGGGTGGCACAGTGGCAGGCGCTGTGCCTCACAATTCCAGAGATCCCCAGTTCCATTCATTTACATTTACAGCATTTAGCAGACGCCCTTATCCAGAGCGACTTACAATTGGTACAGTCTTACAATCCAAGCAGTTGTGGATTAAGGGTCTTGCTCAAGGACCCAAGAGTGGCAGCTTGGCAGAGGTGGGATTTGAACCCTGGACCTTTTGGTCCATAGTCCAGTACCTTAACCACTAGGCTACCACAGTTTATCATCTTTTTTCATTCACTTATATTTACATTTATGTCATTTAGCAGACGCCCTTATCCAGAGCGACTTACAATTGATACAACCTCACAATTCAAGCAATTGTGAGTTAAGGGCCTTGCTTAAGGAACCAGCAGTGGCAGCTTGGCAGAGGAAAGATTTGAACCCTGGACCTTCTGGTCCATTGTCCAGTACCTTAACCGCAAGATCACCACAGTCCCAACTCAGACTCAACCTGTAAGGCGTTTATATGTTCTCTCCATATATGCATGGGTTTTCCTCCCACAGTCCAAAGACATGCATTGGGTCAAGAGGTCTAAAATGTCACTGTGTGAGTGTGTATCTGTGCATGTGCCCTACAATGGATTGGCACCATTTGTAGGGTTGGTTTCTTCCTTTCGCACAGTACTGTCAATTAGGACCCAAAAATTTCATAATTCTCTTCCACTGATCTTCTTTAAGTATGTATATGTTCGTCATACAACTGCTAAAACAATAGTATACATCGGGTAATGGTGGTCTAAGACTTTTTCAAAGTACTATATACTTGGTAGGGGTGTAATAGGTCATGTACTTACACCATAGCTTTCAGTACAGACTGAATCTGACTGAATATAGTCTAGAGGTAACCATGCATGTTAAGTGTATAACTTTTATGCTCTGGCAGTCAGTCGACCAAAGCTTTAGTGAATAAAGTGATACTTCACAAGACAGCGTGCCCTCTCTTCAACATTTCTGTATGCAGAACTAAAAGTAAAAACTCGGTATCCTCTCTGATTCCATAGCGGAGCCGTAACGTAGCAACTGAATTAGCACATATTCAGTGATGCAGGACCATATGTAGGGCAACCGCAAAGCCTGAGGAGCCTCCTGTTCCCAAGAAACATTTCCAAGTATTACAGGCACATACGCACAAATATGTCATGAAGGTGAAGTCCTGCCCAATGCACAGATAACAGAAAGCATGTGATTATGCTAAAATTGTCAAGAGTAGATAAGGTTCTGAATGAGGAAGATCTGAATGAGGAAGAGCAAGGTATGGATTTCCCCAAAAGAGATCATAGAAAAGGACTCCAAATCCATCCAGGAAGAACATCCAAAAGGATAGCGTAAAACAACAATGTAATAACTGTAAACAAGCGAATTAAATACACACTATATGCACAAAAAATTTGTGGACACCCAAAAAAATTATATTATACAACAACCTTTCCACTAGACTTTGAAACATGACTGTAAGTTTGGCTTCTGATATTTGACAATATGCCCTGGCTCACTTTTGGCATTCCAGTGCATTTTCAAGGTGCCTGATCGAGAAGAATCAAGGTTCTATGTAAGCAAGCCAAACTCTCAATTAAAGTTGGCAAACCAATTATCTATGGACTTTAAGGACAGCAGGGCAGAAAGTTGACGAACTGACTTGTTGGAAGTGGAAACCATTCTACTTCCATTTTGTCTATGGAGAATCCAGAAAGGTATGCTTTATAGTATGAATGTGTTACAAGTGAGTGTTGCTGAAACTGAAGAGCTCAGTAATTTCAAGGGGTGTTCGCAAACTTTTGTCTGCACAGTGTATTTAAACATGTTAAATCGTATTCATGACATTATCTTTGTCCAAATGACAATCATTCTAGTCCTGTGTTTGCCTGTGACTGATTAGATACGTATAACAATGCACTACACTCAGTATACATTTAAATACAATACGTATAAGATGAGATATATGGTCTGTCTGAGTTTCAGCAAGTCTCAAAAAGATGTAGCGTACATTCACACACCTTTTGCTTTGCTTATTTATTTTATTTAATGTTACATTCATCCTGAGTCAATTTAGAGCAAACAATTAACCTAATGCATGTCTTTGGAATGTGGAACGAAACCGGAGTACAGGGAGTAAACCCACACGGACACATGGAGGACATGCAAACTCCATATAGCATGAGTCCAAGGTCAGGATCAAACCAGGGATCTCTGGGGCTGTGAGGCACCCATGCTAACCGCTTGTGCCACCGTGCCACCTCCAAACTAAGTAACTGGTTAAAAAGGGATTAGAAAAGGTGGATTAATTATAGACATGTTTTGTTTCAGTGCACCCTGCAAACAGCAGCCTACACACACTCAAGTTGAAGTATGTAGGGAGAGCGTAGAATGATGCGCACATAAAAGATATCCTAGCAACTGCAACTACAGAGGCTTGTTATAGTTTTCACATGTAATTACAGCGTATGATCGGGTGCTTACCCACTGTTGGCTTTTTAAAATTCTATTAAAGTTCATTTTGGTTTTTACAGTGTAAACATGATTCACTAATAGCATAAAACAACTGGGAATACAACAAGCAAACTCCACTTTCCAAACTCTAGTTATTCAAAATAACTCTTGGGGGTAGCTGAATCCCATAGTCCAATAACAGAACCACACTATCGGTTATATTAAATGTCAATCTGGAAAAGAATGGAAGTAGTTTGTGCGCTTATTGTCTTCTCACCTCTGCTTACATGTTTAATTTTATATAATGGTTGTCTAATTAACATTGTAGGATAAAGCCTGGAAAAAGCACCCTGCTTGTTAGAGAGATTAAGTCCTGTCCAGTCCTCAGATAACAGATAAACCAATCAGAAAGTCCCCTATGACAATATATTAGGCAAACACAATTGAGAATAACCAGGGTTCTGAATATGCAGAAACCCAGTAGAGATATACCCATGCTATACCCATAGGAAATAATAGAAATTAAGTTATTTTACTAGTACTTCCATCTACCTATAGTTTCCCTTTTTTAACTTTGGTAGCTTAATTGGGGTTTGGAGAGTCCTGTCAATGTTTATCCACAGCCTGAAGTATTTATTTATTTCGTTATTGTCACTTCAGCATCAATGGCTATTAGTGGCAGAGGCAAGTTCTTAACATTACTAGTCCAACACACTCTCACTGGGGCAATTTAGAGAGACCAATAAACCTCATCCACGCTTTGAAACATGGAAAAATGAAGGCCCATAGAAAACCATATGGGTCAGGATTGAACTTACATTTACATTTACAGCATTTAGCAGACGCCCTTATCCAGAGCGACTTACAATTAATTGGTACAGTCTTACATTCCAAGCAATTGTGGGTTAAGGGCCTTGCTCAAGGACCCAACAGTGGCAGCTTGGCAGAGGGGGGATTTGAACCCTGGACCTTTTGGTCCATAGTCCAGTACCTTAACCACTAGGCTACCTCAATTCCACTGAACTTCCACTGAAGGACAAATTGTTTCTGTTTCTCTTGATTTCTCAGTAGGGGTGGACAATATGGTAAAAATATTACATCACAATATTTAAAGACATTTCGATACACAATATTTATCACGATACATGTGATCGCAGACAAAATGATTCAGTAACGACAGATACTTGAAAACTATTATTCAAAACTATTATCCCCTACTTATCAGTGTTCCTTAAGCACTGATGGTTGCCACAAATAAATAAATACCATATTTTTCGGGCTATAAAGCACACTAGGTTATAAGGCGCGATATCAGTGATTGACTGCTAACGGGTATATTTTCATACATAAAGCGCACCGGGTTATAAGACGCATTAAATGAAACAAAACTCTTAAGTTTCGTCGGAAGCTCAGTTTGGTCTTTACCTGGCGCAGGGCGTCTTCTTGCTTCCTCCACTTCCGTACCATTGATTCGTTAATGTTGAATTCTCTCGCAGCTGCTCTATGTCCATGTTGTACTGCGTGACTGATAGCGTCGAGTTTGAAATCCGCTTCGAAAATGAATGAATGAATGCACGTACCCTAATGCTGAAGCACATACCGTATTACTCCGCGATGCTGCGCACTACGGTTGCCGTAAGCTTCGTAACTTACCAAAGACCGTGCTAAAACATTTTGACAGATTTATGAGCGCCGTGTACCATCTACAATCGGTTCTAGGTCAGAAAGCACAACCAGAATTAATTCATACATTAGACGCACCGCATTTTAAGGCGCACTGTCGATTTTTGAGAAAGTTAAAGGATTTTAAGTGCGCCTTATGGTCCGAAAAATACTGTACATAAGATCATTATGCTGGAAGATGAAAGAGACAAAAGGCGTTTTAATCCAACAGCCTCACCACAGACTATAAACGCGGAAACGAATGACATCAAAGATGTTATATAATAAGATGTTATATGACTGCTCCAGTGGTGGTTTAAGTAGGTAAATCCAGTACATGAAGCAGAAATTTGGTGCACCTGTTTTAGCAGCAAATAAAGAGTCAGACTCCATATTAAAACCCATGCTTAGGATAGAGTTTTCAGAGTGCCCACAAGCTGTCAAGCTTTAGTCCCTATTCCTAAAGTAGGTGCACATCTTTGGAGTTCTCTATGGTTCACAGGTGTGGGCGAGTTTTTTTTTTTGTCTGCAGTTTTTACATTAAAATGAGCGGATAGTTTGAGTTAATGACTCTTGTTACTGATACAAAAGGGCAGCAGTGACTGCTCCTGATGTGCAAGGTTTTAAATAACATCCAGTCGTTTACAACATTTATATGTGCCTCTGGAAATACATTAGGGTCATTAAACTTCATTAGAGCCGGCAGAGGCTGTTTTGCCCAGAGCGAAGCAGACTGTCTCTGTCCATGGTGCTGAAAAACACCCGACTGAATAACCTGAATACCCAGCAAATGCTGTAGATGTGGGGTTTCATGGATGCTCACCTAAAGTTAATAAAACCGAGCATAGTCAGACAGCTCCTTCCTTATATATAGCATCCCCTTGGTCTGTAGGGAGAGAAGGCTTTATGTTCTGTTTACTCCTGCAATAATGATTTAGAATGAAAAGACTAATATGGGGCTAGACTGTGCTGATACGCAGAGGTACAATATTTACTGCCAATAAATGTTTAAAAGTGCGTCGCCGCACTGTATACACAGGGAGAAATATTCCATAGCGATCAACAAATTAAGCAAGTCAGAATGATTTAGCTTGTGTTTGTGTTCAGTTTGTGTGTTAGCATTTCTGCAGGAAAGCCTGTGTCGAGTTCTCCATCAGCCCCAGAAAAAGCTCTTACGCATATTTTTTTAACAAAAATTCAAAAGGCTTTTAGCAATGTGACGAGAGGACGGTAGGCCCTGTGATTCATTAGTTAAAAAGGCTGCCTAATAAATTCCCCACTTTTAATGTTTCACAGCACTATTAAATGCATGCCCAGTCACCGTGTCTCTGTTGCCCATTATAACTTTCAATAAATGACAATCACACCACGCTTAAAAAGAACAACAAAGAGGCTTCTTGGCCTGCCTTTTGAAAGCCTCTAATAGCATGTAAAGACTTATTAGCTGCTCAGTCGTGCCACTTTATAAGAACAAGGCACTATGTTTTAGAGTTGCAGGAGCTTCTAAATGAACAGAGCAGCACAAATTTCTATTCTGTAATTTGCACAACTCAGCTGAGGGGACTCCACAATCAATCTCTATCAGACTCAGAATGCAGACGAATCTGCTCACGCTGTAGGCCAACTTCAAAAAAAAGAGGGGCCCTTTTTTTGTCAAAAGCTGAGGAATATGATGACAAAACTATGCATGACTAGAGCTCTTTATCCGTCTTTCACAACTATGAAGGGGTCAAGCACATAGAGGCGCACCATGTTTAGAGGATACAGCACTTAGTGGGTTTACTTAAAGAAAGTCCTACTGCAAATAATTTACACATCACCAGCACTTTATTAGATTAACCGTCCTAATACCATTTGGACCCCCTTTTTGCCTTCAAAAACTGCCTCAATTCTTCATAAGCATAGCTTCAACAAGGCGCTGGAAACAGTCCTCAGAGATGTTGTCCCAATTCACATCATAAATCACACACTTGCTGACAGATTTATCGATGACATCCCCCTCCATAATGCGCATCTCCCCATCCAACCACATCCCAAAGGTGCTCTATTGGACTGAGCTCTGGTTGACTGGGAGGCATTTTAAGTACAGAAACTCATTGTCATGTTCTAGTTTGAACATTTTAAATCAGTTTGTGTGTTTCCTGCCTGGAAGTAGCCATCAGAACTGGTGCACTGTGTCAAACAGGGATGGGACATGCGTCAGAAAACAGTACAGCTGCATTTAACAAGCTCATTGGTATTAAGGGCCCACATGTGCCAAGAAATATCTCCAACACCATTAACACCACCACGGTAGCCTGGAACTGTCGATCAAGGCAGGAATGGATTACCTGCTTTCATGTGTTTATGCCAAATTCTGCCCACCATACCCAAATTGAGACCGCTATTGTTCCAAATCTTCTGTGTCCACTTATAGTGAGGCCGTTTTTGAATAGTAGTGTCAGTTGCCTTGTTCTTCTGCTTACAGTAGCCCACTGCTCAAGGTTTTGAGTGTGGTGATTCAGAAATGCTCTGACCTCTCGCATCAAACGAAGCATTTCACTAAGAACTGCGCTCCACTGGATCTTTTCAAGTTCGGGACATTCTCTGTAAAACTCTAGAGATGGCTGTAGGTGAAAATCCCAGATCAGCAGATTCTGAAATACTCAAGAACACCCAGTCTAGCACCAACAAGCACACCATTTCAAAGTCCTTTAATTACCATTCTTCACCAACCTGATGCCTTAGATTTGAAACTTAAAGCAGGTGCCCTTGGCCAGGAGTAATAAAAAAAACGCATTGTGTTCTGCATGGACTGGCTGATAGATATTTGCGTTACTAGCAGTGGAACAGGTTATCTAATAAGGTGGCCGTGCGTGTATGTGTTTAGATTGAAATATGTTACGGTGTTTTGAGTTTCTAGTATGAATGTTGTTCAAATGGGGAAACAATTGTGAGGACTCTGTCATATCACAGTAAATCCATTAGAAAAAAGGTAAAAGGACTGATAGTAAATTAGAGGAAAGATAAGTGCTTTCAGATGACACCAGTTGAAAAAACTCAGCAATCATACAAGTTCAACCCATTCATTTGGCGTTTGCACCACAGTTTCAATCCAAATACATATGTTTGCAGAGTCTGGGACAGCAACGTAGTTCTACCATTTCCTGAACATAGAATTTATTGGCAGCTCTTGGAATGAAAGCATGTTTCTGCCACTGACAGAATTGATGAAGATATTAGAATTACCACGAAAACAATAGCTAAGGTTCAATGCCTCTATAAAAATAATGGGTAAAATATGTACAGTATTTTCGGACATAGGCGCACTTTAAAATCCTTTAACTTTCTCAAAACGACAGTGCGCCTTAAAATGCGGTGCGTCTAAGTATGAATTAATTCTGGTGGCGACTTTCTGACCACTAGAACCGATTGTAGATGGTACACGGGCTCAAAATTCTGTCAAAATGTTTTAGCCGGCCTGGTAAAGTTACGACGCTTTACGGCAACCGTAGGCGCAGCATCGACCAGAGTAAATACGGTCTGTGTGCTTCAGCCCAATTAGGGTCCGTGACATTCATTCATTTCGAAGTGGATTTCAAACACACGAATCAGTCACGCCCCTTTTTCTCTCCATCCTCTCTGCCCTCCTCCTAGTCCTTTAACTCCCGCTCCCTAACTTTCCTTTCAGACAACATGGGACATAGAGCAGCTGCGAGAGAATTCAGCATTAACGAATCAATGGTACGGAAGTGGAGGAAGCAAGAAGACGCCCTGAGCCAGGTAAAGACCAAACTGAGCTTCCGATGGAACTTAAGAGTTTTGTTTCATTTAATGTGTCATAACCCGGTGCGCTTTATAGCCCGGAAAATACGGTAATAGTGGGTAATACAGGAGCTATTAACTGAGGTAAAGGCAGAAAAAAAAATCAAAAAATCAAAAATCAAAAAATCCAGATACTGCTGGTGGTTTTGGGCGTTACTGTGGAGCAAGTTGTTGCACAGCTCCAGAGATCCACGGTTCAATCTTGACCATGTGGAGTTTAATTTAATTTCTACTGTCTCTGACCTAGTGTTGTCACAACACAAAAATTATGACTTTGATACAATAACTGTCTAAACTACTTCGATACCAAAGCTGAAACAATACCTAAAAAACCCCTAAAACATCAGGAAAAGTAATGGAATAATAGATGATAAAACATGGAACTTAAAAAAAAAAGTTTTTTTATTAACAATAAAAAACCCAAACAAATTTTGACAATGAATAGATGATTTATACCATTAATAATTAGATTACTGAAAATAATTTGATTACAAAGGTCGGCTTTTACACAGCGAGTAGTAACCTAATGTCCCTCTGTATCCTCAAGTTTATGGGATTTCTATGACAGGTTATTTAACTTTGTATTTGCAGCCAGATCTCACTGGTTAAATAGTTTATACTGAGAACATTTTCAAGCATTAGAAATAATTATTGACAAAAACGTACATGCCATAATTACCATTACCAGTACTGCTGAGTTTAACTGGTCATATCTATTTTTGGTATTGATGATCTATTTGTGGCTATGAACACCTGATTTTTAGCAGTTTGGAAATTATGTATAGATATTTTTGCCACATTGGTAAGTAAATAAAAAAATAAAGCCAGTTAAACATATAATTTACATTTACAGCATTTAGCAGACACCCTTATCCAGAGCGACTTACAATTGGTACAGTCTTACAATCCAAGCAATTTTGGATTAAGGGCCCAACAGTGGCAGCTTGGCAGAGGTGGGATTTGAACCCTGGACCTTCTGGTCCATAGTCCAGTACCTTAACCGCTAAGCTACCACAGTCCCCCGTATATAATATATATAATGAATCTCTCTCTTGTCTGATTTATATTTGAGGACATGAGCACGTAATAATGTTATCTATCATATTCACTAACCTGCCGCTCGGTGAGCTCTTAGTACAAGTAAGTCAGATGTGTTGTCTCCCTTAGTGTATGTAGGTTTAAAACTTTAAATAATTCCATATTTCACTTCTTGCATGTATTTTCTCCACAAGCTGTGGACAGTCGGCACAAGTGCTAGCATCATCAGCCATTAACTCTCCGTTATCTCTTCTGATTCCCTGTCTTTACCTGCAGGGAGAGGAAGCAGGACGCTGAGCGTAGATACTGCCCCCTGTGGCAGATCGATGCAACTTGCAGAAACAAGGCTCTGATTTAAAAAACAGTCATTCTTAAAGTACCGGTACGAATAAAATGACATATCCTACCATTTTTAATGGCAGAGTATCACTTTTCTAGTATCAGTATACCATGCAACATTACTCTGACCTTACAGCTACAAGTGGACCAATAAGATAGGTGTGTCTACCAGAGTGGAAAGTGAGTGGTCACAGTGTACCCGAGCAACCGACACAAACACACAGCCACCAGAACCCAAATACTGCCTGTGATCCTGACCACTGAAGAGCAGGGTGAAAGGGGGCTAACAAAGTATGCAGAGAAGCAGTTGACAACGTCTGTAATTGTAGAAACTTCAAAGTGAAACCTATATGAGAAGTGGAACTAAATATGACATGAGTGCAGAGACAATTCAAGTGGTTTTATGTTATGGTGATCAGTGAAAAGGTCAAACTAAAAAATAAATAAAGTAAATACTGGACTGGTACTGGTTATCATCCATGAACTTGGTCTTAGCAGTTAAGGTACTGCATTGTGGAAGGTCCAGGGTTCAAATCCCACCTTGGCCAAGCTACCTTGAGTAAGGGTGCTTGAGCAAGGCCCTTAACCTACAGTTGCTTGGATTGTAAGATCAGTCGTATGTCACTCGGGATAAGGGCATCCGCTACATGACAATGAAAATTGCAACCAATAATGATGAGATCTCATCATAAATCACTAAAACACTGGCAGCATACCACACTGGAAAATGTGGTGGTCTACTGATGGTGGTCTTGGTGGTCTACTGATGTGACATACTACCATATTCATGGAAGCAGCCATTGCTTAACTTGTCATGAATCTGTACATGGCTGCCGATCACTTAATTTGTGTATCACTACGAGGCCAATTTAACATCCAGCAGCAGTGTTAACAGGACATATTTCAAAAAGAAGTCCTTAGAAAGTCCCTGTGCTCATGAGGACTCTCATAGCCAAACTGGATGCTATTTCTTCTGTGTGCTTCCATGCATTTTGGGGTGATAACTGCAGATCATATCTCATTAGCTGACATAATGCTGCTTCTTATTTTTTGGTTTGTTTGTTTCATAGACATTTACTGGAGCTAAAACGTTGGCAACTTATACTGGACAAAGTGTATTATTCTGTGAAATATTTTTTTATTATTATTTGCAGGATTTAGAAATGACTATATGGCAAAAACGTCTGTCACTGTCATAATTGCCTGCTTATTATGTGGTTCTTTTGCCAGCAAATACTTCTTACATGGCTCTTTTGCCCATACAGAATGAAAGACCTTCTCTATTTAGGCCTATACAGCTTGGATTCGTTTATCAGAGGGATATCTGCAAATTACTACTCAAAGCTCTTGCATCTGAAACGTAATAGAATTTGTGCTGGATGAGCGAGTTTCTAGTGGGTTGCATTCTCATAGAACTGGAAGTATGGACGTTTATGTTGTGCTTGTTTATAGATAAAGGAACGTTTTATACCTTATTTTAAAATAACTGCCATTAAAATTGCTCCTTCCATCCACCTGCAGTTTATTTTTATTTATTTAATGTCACATCAGGATCAATGGTTATTTGTGAAAGTAGTTTAAAAAGATACCAGTCAGACACACTGGGGCAATTCAGAGCGACTCGTTGACCTGTCTTTGGAAAGGACTTCACGATATGATTATATTACAGTACATTGTGATACGATGAATAGGCGATATATTGCGATATTTACATACGTTCTCTGAAAATATAAAAACAGCTGAATACAAGTTATGGTGTTGCAATCTGAGTCGCCTTAATACATCACATCATGCTGATAATTCAGCAGACATCTACAGGGGTGGAGATTGTAGTTTACACCCCATTGAAAATGCAATATTTTGGGGGGGTCGGATTCCAGAGTACCTGGAGAAAGACCACGTGGACACATGGAGTATATCCAAACTCCGCATTGGTGGAGTCTGAGGTCCAGCTCGTGGATCTCTGGAGCTGTGCAACAACTGCGCCAACTGCTTGCGCCACTGTACTACCCAAATCCGGCTGCAGTATCTGTTTTTTTCCCCTCTTTCAATGCATTCCCACTAATCGATTGCTCAGAGAACAGAGTTTTCCCAAGACTTCGCATGGACAGCACAATGGTTACTTTATAGAAACTGACTGCAAGTTTGAGTCTCTTTGATTTGCATGCTATAAGTCTTACAAGTAGCAGCAGAGTAGAGGTTATTTATTTTTCTGGCAACGCTGGGTGACATCTGCCTCAAAAATCTGCCTGTAAAGCAGAGTTATGTGAAAAACAATAGGCAGGTCTGCCTGCTCAACACAAAAGGCTGAACACAAATCTGCTGTTACTGGGGGTGTAACAATACACTCTGCTCACCACTCTATTCAGAATTTGATTTTTTTTATGCTTGACGTATATACAACACAAATCAGTGCTTACTTTCTGAAGTGTTTTTTTTTTTTTTTAAACGTCTAGTCCCCCGCAATTACAATAACTTAGAGGTTTAAAACTGTAAACAACTGTAAAATTGTAGCTTCACCATATATTAAACAAAAGCAAAACATTCCTTTTTCATGTCTGAAAACTAAGACTGTGGACAGATTTCTGTGGACTGTGGTAGCCTAGTGGGTAAGTGGGAGTAAGCGGGACTGTGGACCAGACGGTCCAGGGTTCAAACCCCATCTCTGCCAAGCTGCCACTGTTGGGTCCTTGAGCAAGACCCTTAACCCACAATTGCTTGGATTGTAAGACTGTACCAATTGTAAGTCGCTCTGGATAAGGGTGTCTGCTAATGCTGTAAATGTAAGAATGTGTTTGAATGATGATTGTGCCCTCTAGTGCTCAAAAAATGCAATTGCATTAGATGGCATAATAGATGTAATAAGCGTGTGACAAGTTTCCACGATGCACATCTTGACATTTTTGCATCACGTGGCATTGTTACTATGGCAAGGCTGATAATACCAGTCCAGTTAAACATTGCGTGTTGTGGCGTAAACACCAGACCATAGCTTCACCGAACTTGTTGTGTCGAAGTGAATAACAGCAGCCGTGTAAGGCCTCTGCCAGTCATAATTAGCAGCCGACCGATTGATCTGGCAGCCGATTGATCAGGCCGATTAATGCCATTTTGAGATGAACGGCATCAGGCAATACCTGCACTCACAAGGCCAATACTTACAAAGTTTCCTGCACTACAGCTTGCAGCTCATAACCTGGGAATATTGAGTGACTAACAACAAAGAGACGCTGAGAGAACATTCAGTAAGGGTGATGTCATTTATGAGAAGATGAAAAGCATTACAACTTGCTGCTCTTAACTGGGAATGACAATAAAAACAAAAAAGATGCTGCACTATTGTGACATTGTTTATTTACACATTTGTCTGATTTTTTTGTCCCAGAAACAAAAAATGCTGTTATCTGGTTGCCAGTGATGGACATGTAATTCATTCAAGTACATGTAATTCATTCCTATACTAAGAGTATCTTTACTTAAGTATTTCCATTTTGGGTGACGTTTTACTTTAGCTTTACTACATTTCAAAGTCAAATATCTTACTTTTTACTCCACTACATCAGGTGAAATCTGTCATTCCTTTTGCCTTATGTGTGCATAAAACACTACATATAAAAACAAAAGACATAAGAAGCAAGCACAGTAATCAGAGTATAGGGCACACTTTGTTTTGAACTTGTTTTGACCTGTTGGACTAATTACTGACATTTTGTTAAAATATTGGTGTACCAAGAGTGACACGAGTCCTTTCACGTAAAATTAGTTGATTAAGCAAAGAGTCTTGCTACAAAAATGATAATAGGACATTAGAACCGTAATAAATGTTGGTACTTTTACTTTAGATACTTAAGTACATTTAAAGGCAAATACTCAAGTGGAGCTCTAAAGGGAGGACTTTTACTGGAGTAATACTTGGGCAATAAAATGTTTTATATATTTATTTATAAAAAAAAGAACTAATGCAAACAGAGGTAGTGCATTTGTAACTCAAATAAATGTTCATTTAAGTAAAACAATTTATGTCTCATTTATTATTATTATTAGTATTATCAGTTGCCAAAAGAAATTTTATATCAACATCAGCCATTAAAAAAACCGATATCAGTCAGCCACTAATCATAACTAAGGTAAAGCTAACTAAAGATAAAAGATGTCACTGCAAAAAAACTGAGAAAAATAAACAAATTGTTCAAACTCTGAGAAAACTGAATCAAACTGTATTTCTGTTAACAAGGAGTACATCTTGAAAAGGTAATTTATTCCTTCTAATTTGAAATCTGAAGTATGGATAGAGTTAACACAGAAGTTAAACAAGGCATCTAAAGATGTGCTTGGAAGTTTGTGAATTCTTTATATTTTTCTATATTTCTGCATAAATATGACCTAAAACATCATCAGATTTTCAATATTACATATTAGTGAGTGGCAAATGTATGTGAACCTTTGCTTTCAGTATCTGGTGTGACCCCCCTGTGCAGCAATAACTGTAACTAAATGTTTCCTGTAACTGTTGATCAGTCCTGCACACCGGCTTGGAGAAATTTTAGCTCATTCCTCTGTACAGAACAGCTTCAGCTCTGGGATGTTGGTGGGTTTCCTCACATTAACTGCTCACTTCAGGTCCTTCCACAACATTTCGATTGGATTAAGGTCAGGACTTTGACTTGGCCATTCCAAAACATTAACTTTATTCTTCTTTAACTTTTCTTTGGTAGAACGACTTGTGTGCTTAGGGTCGCTGTCTTGCTGCATGACCACCTTCTGTTGAGATTCAGTTTCATGGACAGATGTCCTGACATATTCCTTTAGAATTCTCTGACAGAATTCAGAATTCATTGTTCCATCAATCATGGTAAGCCGTCCTGGCCCAGATGCAGCAAAAAACAGGCCCAAACAATGATACTACCACCACCATGTTACACAGATGGGATAAGGTTCTTATGCTGGAATGCAGTGTTTTCCTTTCTCCAAACATAACACTTTAATTTTAAACCAAAAAGTTCTATTTTGGGTCTCATCCGTCCACAAAACATTCTTCCAATAGCCTTCTGGCTTGTCCCACCTGATCTTTAGCAAACTGCAGATGAGCAGCAATGTTCTTTTTGGAGGAGCAGTGGCTTTCTCCTTGCCAACCCTGCCATGCACACCATTTGTTTGTTCAGTGTTCTTCTGATGGTGGGACTCATGAACATTAACATTAGCCAATGTGAGAGAGGCCTTCAGTTGCTTAGAAGTTTCCTGGGGTCCTTTGTGACCTCACCAACGATTACACGGCCTTACTCTTGGAGTGATCCTGGTTGGTCAACCACTCCTGGAAGGGAAACAATGGTCTTGGATTTCCTCCATTTGTACACAATCTGTCTGACTGTGGATTGGTGGAGTCCAAACTCTAGATGGTTTTGTAACCTTTTCCAGCCTGATGAGCATCAACAACTCTTTTTCTGAGGTCCTTTGATAGGTCTCTGTTCTTTAAATAAAACAGGGTGCCCACTCACACCTGATTGTCATCCCATTGATTGAAAAACACCTGACTAATTTTACCTTCAAATTAACTGCTAATCCTAGGGGTTCACATACTATTTCCACTCACTAATATGTAATATTGGATCACTTTCCTCAATAAATAAATGAGCAAGTATAATATTTTAGTCTCATTTGTTTAACTAGGTTCTCTTTATGTACTTTTAGGACTTGTGATGATGATTTAGCTCATATTTATGCAGAATTATAGAAAATTCCAAATAGTTCACAAACTTTCAAGCACCACTGTATACATCCTGTGGGCTCAATTTTTATGTGACTCAAAGCTATATTTTGAAAACACTAGCTTCTTGATCCCCCTGCAATTTAAGACTACTCTTTGGATGACTAGTCCATGATTACATCACAGCACGGAGCAGCCAGTGACGCAAAACGGGTATACAGGACCAACACAGATTAGAACATTTTCTCCCACTATTTCATCGTTTTACGTGAGAGAAGAGATTAAGTTTATCGTGTGTGGCGTCTTCCAAGAGCCAGTGCTTCAAACTTCTATTGTCCACCCAGGAAACGCTTGTTACACACTTTTATGGTACTGTTTTGGAGGCTGATTGCATCTGACAGCTTGTGTGCTGACCTGTGCCGTTTCTGTTTCACATACACATATGCACCTGAGCCTTGACCAACAAATAGCACAAAAACAACAAGCATGTCAAAGGCATGACTAATTAATCCACTTAAAGCCCAAACTTCACTGATCACTGCTTCACACAGGCTGACCAAGAGAATTAAGTGTGTTACTAGGATGTGCTCTGTAAATCACGCACCATCTCGAGCCTGTCAATAAGGCCAGTGAAGGGAAGGAGACCAGAGTGCTGAGTGAGGGAAGGCTGCATGAAAGGTTAATACCCACTGAGACTCATTTTAAGTGAACTGAGAGAACAAGGTGCAGACCCCGAATTCAATGACCTCCTACTGGCTAAGTGACTTCTGTGAAGTTTTGCTCATGCAGTTAATCACACAGCTATATTTAGAACAAACCTTTCTACTTTGCATTATTAGCAATCGCTTTGTCTTGGGTATGCATCATATTTGTATTATACTGCAGTTACTTTGGATATTGCATTGTGTGCATCAGAGGTGGGTGGTAATGTTTTTTTTTGTTTTGTTTGGAATTTTTTGTGTTTTTTAATGGGCTTCCTAGAGTAATTTTAATTTGGGATACTTTTTATTTTTACTTTCAGTCATTCATTTTCTTAACTGCTTAATCCTGATCAGAGTCGCAGGAGAGCTGGTGACTGGCACAGGGCGCAAAGCAGGAACAACCCTAGACAGGGTGCCGCTCGATCGTGGGCACACACTCGCACACACAAACACACACACACCAGGTGCCCTTTAGAAAAACCAATTAGCCTAATGTGTCTTTGGACTGTGGGAGGAAACTGGAGCATACAGAGTAAACCCAACAAGCAGAACCCGAACAGAAAGGACTCCAGACCACTCTACCTAGGGATTGAACCCAGGACCTTCTCGGTGTTAGGCGACTGTGCTATCCACCGAGCTGGCCTTATTTTTTACTTGAGTAAACTAAAAAAAAAACCACTAAACTGTACTTCTACTGTTACTTTTTATTTTATTGATCAAGTACAAGGATGTTATGGTTACAAACATATATAGTTCATGGCATAGCATGCTAATATTCTAAGTATATTGCTTTAAAAGCACATACCGTATTTTTCGGACCATAAGGCGCCCTTAAAATCCTTTAATTTTCTCAAAAATCGACAGTGCGCCTTAAAATATGGTGCGTCTAATGTATGAATTAATTCTGGTTGAGCCTTCTGACCTAGAACCGATTGTAGATGGTACACGGCGCTCATAAATCTGTCAAAATGTTTTAGCACGGCCTTGGTAGGTTACGAAGCTTAAGGCAACCGTAGTGCGCAGCATAGCGGAGTAATACGGTATGTGCTTCAGCATTAGGGTACGTGCATTCATTCATTCATTTTCGAAGTGGATTTCAAACACAGCGCTATCAGTCACGCAGTACAACATGGACATAGAGCAGCTGCGAGAGAATTCAACATTAACGAATCAATGGTACGGAAGTGGAGGAAGCAAGAAGATTCCCTGCGCCAGGTAAAGACCAAACTGAGCTTCCGACGGAACTTAAGAGTTTTGTTTCATTTCATGCGCCTTATAACCCGGTGCGCTTTATAGCCCGGAAAATCACAGAGAACACCTTAGTCTAGTGTTTATACACAGACCATACCTTACCAATTTTCCCAAAATTGTGGTAATCATAACTACTCCTCATTTAGCTTATGCATTATCCGGAAGCATATATGTGTAAGCTATAAAGAATTTAATTTAATAAATAACTAAATAAATGCAAATCGAATTAGTACATGGTCCAAGTATTGGATTCAGTATCAAAAAGAACAACTGGGATCAGAGCATCTCCAAATAAAAACCAATATTAAAATTTCAAAAGAAGAAATGAAGGTTGCAGTGGGTGCCGTTCTAATGGAACATATGAAGAAGACTGCCTAAAGAAAACAAACTTCTCCACTCATTTATGATATGGGGTTGGATGTCAGATAAATGACAAACGGAGATAACAGTCATTACTTCAGTCAGTGATTGGTGTATACTGAAATTGTGGCCACTTATTCAATCAGTTTCTTATTCAAGAAAATAGGTTTTGTGATGATTAAATCATTTTTCATGACGATAATTTGCCTCAAAGGAAAGAGTCAAAGTTTCTCTTCAGAAAAGCAGGATAAAAGTAGATTCGCTCAATGACATGGCCAGCAAAATTAGTTGATGACGAGGTTCAACCCTGCAAAAAGCGGGTCTTTCAACCACTATTCAAGAAAGTTGGAACTAGCGTCACATATGATATTGTTTTTCATTAGTGACATCCATGCCTTAAAGTTTAGACTCCAATCCATAGTCAGACAGACTGTATACTAATGGAGGAAATTTCATTCATGGGAGTATCGATACCCTTCCCAGCGGTCTATCAACAAAGGCATGGAATAGTCTGTGAGGTAACAAAAAATACACTTTAAAACTCTGAAGCAACTGAAGGCCCCTCTCACATTGGCTACTGTTAATGTTCATAAGTTCACCATCAAGAGAACACTGAATAACAAATGGTGTGCATGGCAGGACTGAAACGAGAAAGACCCTGCCCACAAAGAACCAATCTGCAGTTAAAGATCAGGTGGGCAAGCCAGAAGGCCATCAAATAATGTTATCCCATCTGTGAAACATGGTGGTAGTAGTACCAAAGTTTGAGCTTGTTTGGGTGCATCTGGTTCAGGACAACTTTCCATCCTTGATGGAACAAGTAACTCTGAGTACAGTAACATCATGGGACAACTGAATGTAAACTGAATCTCAAGAAAGCCTGAGGCACGCTGTAAGACAACATTAGCACACAAATAAGTCTACCAAAGGAAGGTTAAAGAAGAATAAAGTTAATGGAATGGCCAAGTCAATGTCCTGACCTTAATCCAATAGTAATTTAGTAAAAAGACCTGAACTGAGTAGTGCAAATTATAAACCTCACTAAATATCCCAGAGATGAAGATGTTCTGTTTAGAGAAATGGGGTAAAATTCCTCCAAGCCCATGTAGAGCACTGATCAGCAGTTACCGGAAATGTTTAGTTGCAGTAATTGCTGCACAAGGGAGTCACACCAGATACTGAGAGAAAAGATTCACATATTTTTGCCACTCACAACATACAGCACATCCTGATTTCCTATTTCTTTTGCATGTTTGTCACACTTGTTTCAGAACATCAAACCAATTTAAATATTCGTCAAAGACAACACAAGTAAACACAAAATGCAGTTTTTAAATGAAGGTGTTTATTATTAAGGGGAAACAAATCCAAACCTACATGGCCCTGTGTGAAAAAGTGATTGCCCCCCCCCCCCCCTTGTTAAAACATAACTTACCGTAACTATGGTTTATCACACCTGAGTTCACTGTCTCTAGCCACACCCAGGCCTGATTATTGCCACACCTGTTCTCAATCAGGACATCACTTAAATAGGACCTGCCTGACAAAGTGAAGTACACCAAAAGATCCTGAAAAGCTACACATCATGCCGAAATCCAAAGAAATTCAGGAACAATTGAGAAAGAGAGTAATTGAGATCTGTCAGTCTGGAAAGGGTTATAAAGCCATTTCTAAAGCTTTGGGACTCCAGCAAACCACAGTGAGAGACATTATCCACAAATAGCAAAGACATGGAACAGTGGTGAACCTTTCCAGGAGTGGCCGGCTGACCAAAATTACCCCAAAAGCGCAGCAACAACTCATCCAAGAGGTCACAAAAAAACACAAAACAACATTCAAAGATGTGCAGGCACCACTTGCCTCAGTTAAGGTCAGTGTTCATGCCTCCACCATAAGAAAGAGACTGGGCAAAAATGGCCTGCATGGCAGAGTTCCAAGACGAAAACCACTGGTGAGCAAAAAGAACATTAAAGCTCATCTCAATTTTTCCAGAACACTTCTTGATAATCCTCAAGACTTTTGGGAAAACATTCTGTGGACTGACGAGATAAAAACTGAACACTTTGGAGGGTGTGTGTCCCCCATTGCATCTGGCGTAAAAGTAAGCAGCATTTCAGAAAAAGAACATTATACCTATTATAACAGTAACATATGATGGTGGTAGTGTGATGGTCTGGGGCTGTTTTGCTGCTTCAAGACCTGGAGGACTTGCTGTGATAAATAGAACTATGAATTCTGGTGTCTATTTTATATGAATGTCCGCCAATCTGTTCGTGACCTCAAGCTGAAACAAACTTGGGTTCTGCAGCAGGACAATGACCCAAAACACACCAGCAAGTCCACCTCTGAATGGCTGAAGAAAAACAAAATGAAGACTTTGGAGTGGCCTAGTCAAAGTCCTGACCTGAATCCTATTGAGATGCTGTGGCATGACCTTAGAAAGGCCGTTCATGCTTGAAAACCCTCTAATGTGGCTGAATTACAGCAATTCTGCAAAGATGAGTGGCCAAAATTCCTCCACAACGCTCTAAAATATTCATTGCAAGTTATCGCAAACGCTTGGTTGCAGTTGTTGCTGCTAAGGGTGGCCCAACCACCGTTATTAGGTTTATGGGGCAATCACTTTTTCACACAGGGCCATGTATGTTTGGATTTTTTCTCCCTTAATAATAAACACCTACATTTAAAAACTGCATTTTGTGTTTACTTTGACTAATATTTAAATTGGTCTGATGTTCCGAAACACTTAAGTGTGCAAAAAAAATGGGATATCAGGAAGGGGGCAAACACTTTTTCACACCACTGTATGTGATATTGGATCATTTTCCTAAATAAAAAATGGATCTGTTAATCATGGTTATTTTAATATTGTATGACTACTGTATTACTTGTTGATTATCGAGAATTATGTAGATATTGTTCCACTACTCACATTATCTTGGTTTATTTCACAGTATAAAGTTACTGCACAGTTTCACCATTATTGCACAGCTCTCCTCGTATTCCGTGGTCAGTAAAGCCACAGCTGAGCTTTCTTTACGAGGGTGTTAAATGCTGTTTTCTGACCATGTGAGTCTGTCTGAGCTGCAGGTGCTGAGGAACTTAAAACTGGTGACCCATTCCACTCTGTCTCCATTAATGTAGAGTGGATCCAGGTCTCTGTGATTCTTCCTAGTCAATGACCAGTCCCTTTGTTTTCTTGGTGTTGAGTGGCAGGTTATTATCAGAGCACCAGACTGTTAGCCTGTCTAGGTACCTCTGGGCTGACTCATCACCCTCAGAGAATAGCTCCGACACAGTTGCGTCATCTGCGAACTTGTTAAAAGTGTTTGAGCTGTGAACCAGAACACACTCGTAGGTGTAAGTACAAGTTAGGACTCAGCCTTGAGAACACAGCCATGATGATGATCTTAGAGCAGCAATCCTTTAGGTTTTCTGTGTTGCAATTAAGCAATAATACATGAGAGGGAGTGAGATACTTACACTGGTGCTAGTACTAAGTACTAAGACATGCCATTCTACCAACAGAAGAAAATTTGAGTGAGATCTCGGTGTTATAACAAAAGTCTACGATCCCTTTATCATTTCCATTACTTGATTGGTGATTATAAACTTGGGAGAGCTATTAATCTTACCAGTCAGAAATGTTGTCTTACAGTATATTTCCATTTTTATTTCCTGTCCGTGTCTACCACATGCCTCTGGAATGTAATACAACACTGAACAAAAGAAGCAACACACTAAAGACTATTTTTGCTACCTGGTTGGTTTTGCTCTCATTATTTTTGGGCTACGAGTCGGTCCATGCTTTGCTCTTTTCACTAGAGCAGTGTTTCTCAATCCAGCTCCTGGAGCCTCTCTGCACGTTTTAGTGTTTTTCTTGCTCCCAACACACCTGATCCAAATACTAAGCTCATTAAACAAGCCAATTACTGAGTTAAAGTGGGTGTGTTTAAACCGGAAAAGCACTAAAATGTGCAAAGCAGTGAAGGGCCTCCAGGACCAGGATTGAGAAACACTACACTACAGGTACAACACAGTGCTTAAGGCCCTGAGACGACTGGGTCTTGTAACACTATAACATTATAATTAACAGACTAAACATTTTGTTGAAAAGTTAGAAAATAGCACCAAACTGAAGAGCGAATGCCATCTTGTCAAAGCACCATCTTAATAATTGTACTATGTGTGATTTTTTTTTTGTTGGTGTTGTTGATGATTCTGTCATTTTTAACTATATGTAAGGGGGGGGATAATTAAAATAACTGAATGTAATTAGTTTGTGGTATGCTTCATGAAGCCGGACTGTTCAGCTAATAAACAAAATTGTTTTGTGTCATATTTGTGATTTATGTATTTTCAATAAAGAAAAAAAATAATACAACCTTTCTAGAAATTCGTGGTGATTCCATACTTTTTTTGTCAAGGCTTGTAGGAGGGTATCAGTTATTCAAAAGCCTACATTTAAAAATGAAAGATTACCGTATTTTTCGGCCCACCGCATTTTAAGGCGCACTGTCGATTTTTGAGAAAATTAAAGGATTTTAAGTGCGCCTTAAAATGCGGTGCGTCTAATGTATGAATGAAATCTGGTTGTGCTTTCTGACCTAGAACCGATTGTAGATGGTACACGGTGCTCATAAATCTGTCAAAATGTTTGAGCACGACCTTGGTAAGTTACGAAGCTTACGGCAACCGTAGTGCGCAGCATAGCGGAGTAATACGGTATGTGCTTCAGCATTAGGGTATGTGCATTCATTCATTCATTTACTTTCGAAGCGGATTTCAAACACAACGCTATCAGTCACGCAGTACAACATGGTCATAGAGCAGCTGTGAGAGAATTCAACATTAACGAATCAATGGTACGGAAGTGGAGGAAGCAAGAAGACGCCCTGCGCCAGGTAAAGACCAAACTGAGCTTCTGAGGGAACCTAAGAGTTTTGTTTCATTTCATGCGCCTTATAACCCGGTGCTCTTTATGTATGAAAATATACCCGTTAGCAGCTGATCGTTGATATTGCGTCTTCTAATCCGGTGTGTTTTATGGTCCGAAAAATACGGTAGGCTTATTTTACTCAGTTATACTGTATTTGTTAAGATGTGCACTGGCTTAATGTCCAAGCAGTCAATTAGTAGGTTTGTCCCCTGATATTCTTGCTTAGATTCACGTTTACATTACACGTATTGCCTTATGCTATTGTATTAGCTTTAATTTACTACTGTCTACATACCGTCTTATTTTATTTTATTTATTATATTCACTTTAGATATGTCCCCTCTTTTAATTTTGATATTTAGCTTCTGTTTATGTAAAGTTCGTAATAGGTAACGTACTTTAATTCTTACATACAACATCAAGGCTGCCCAAGGAGGTTGGGTCCCTTTTCAAGTGTTGCTGCTCTGAATGCATTTTCCTTATAACATTCAGAGTTTTTCCTTCTCACTGTTGCCCCAGGCTTGCTCAATTAGGGCTTGGGTGAAGATTTTTGTAAAGCTGCATTCACTAGCACTAGCATAGCATTTTGCAAAGCTAAATTTCACTTTGACTTTACACCATGTACTATACTGAATTACATTCGAGACTTTAGGTATTTCGGTAAAGAGCCATGGCACTTTGCTCCAGAGACCTGGCTTGCTGACTATGTGGAATTTGCATGTTTTCCCAATGCTTTGGAAGGTTTCCTCTAGGGACCGGGCTTCCTCACACATTCCAAAAACATATTTTAGGGCAACTGGCATCTCTAAATGTTCCTGTCTGAGCAAGCAAGTGAGCAAGCGCATTTATGTGCATGTGCCATCTGATGGATTGATGCTCTGTTCATTACTGGCTTCTGCCTCACACCAAGTCCTGCCAGATGGTCGGCGATGACCATGAATTGGGTTTTGCAGGTACAGTGATACCTCGGTTCTCAACCACCTTGGAACACATCGAATTCGGTTCTCCATGCATTTTGACCAGAATTATTAGATTCGGTTAGATTTGATTCAGTACTCGGCGCAATTGCTTAAATTTAAATAAGCCGAGCCGCGCGACTTGTTTCAGCCAAAACTCTACTCACGATTCATGAGTCACGATTCAGTACACAGTATTTAAATGGTTCAGATTCACAATACCAGTGAAGTGAATCTTTCTCAGTGAAGATCTATGGTTTTTTTCATCATATTTTTCTTAATTGTTACATCTACAGTACTGTACTGTGCAAATAAGTCTCCATGGGTCCTAAAAAGGGTTGTATTGACTGCCAAACAAAAGGGAAACAGGAACTTAATGCTCCAAAGCTGCATTTAGCTTAGCAGCTATGCTAGTGCCCGGAGTTCAGCAATAAAGTAAGTGTTTTTACTTTCAATTCATTATTCACTGAAATACAAAAGATTTTTCAACACTATTATAAACTGTAGGTTAATGTAAGTGCTTTATACATTAACTTATTTATCATTACTATCATTACCAAACACTCAAACTCATCGGTTCACGATACATTTAACTTATGATGGATTTGTCTAAACATATCCCCTTTGTAAATAAGGGAGCACCTGTACAACACAACTCCATTGACACATGCAATGCCTTACACAGAGTGGATTTTCTGGGGGTCTGGAACAGATTCATTCAATTTATATTATTCCTTATGGGAAAACTTTGCATGGTAATCGTCATTTTCGGTTCTCGACAAGCCTTGTGGAATGAATTAAAGAAAGAACTGAGGTACTAGTATTTAAGAAATGAATGAGTGATTACATTCACATTTCAAGTGACTTTTAATTAAAATGAGCAGCTGCTCAAAAGCTCAAGAAATATATGCACCCTTTTAAAAATAAATGACCAAAAACACATTTCCAGTAACTGCACTGCCAGGGCTATGCAGAATAGCACAATAGAATAAAGCATGTTGAGAGAGCTGAAGCCACATAATCTGTTTACAAGTACTCTGAAACACAGCAACACTTGTAAGGTCAGCATGAGACTGAAGGAAAGACACGCACCTCGTCCAGCTCAGAGATGTACACAGGCTTCTCCTGGAAACCGATAGGCATGGGTTCGTTGGGCGGGATCTCGACCTGTTCAAACATCTTAGTATTCTCTCTCCGGATGCCCTCAGGAAGCAGCAACTGCAGCAAACATATATACTGTCAATAAATAAGTGTAAGAGCAGACTGCATTAGCCAAGCCCAGTTACAATTTACCAGCAGGCAAAGAGACAAAACCATTATGATCCATTAGCTTCCTACAACCCCAACCAACTCAAACACTACTAACTGTAGCCAAGATCAGATATCACCCTCCAAAATACTGCAACTGCTAAATCAGGCTGCCTGACCTGTGCTTTTATGTTCCAATTTTATACATGTTCACATAAGCTGATGGAAGCTGTTGAGAGAGATCTTAGAGAAGACCCTTCACACGAAACGCATAACACACTTTCATCCTCACTCTCTCTCACACACACACGGTTCTTAGTGCTCCTGCTAAATACCACCTGTTTTCCCAACCACTAAAAGGTGTTTATGCAAATCGCTGGCGATGGAGTGTCTGCTAGGAATTAAAACGAAGCTATTATGTAACAGGCTTATAAAACCAGGCTCTGGATAATCTAGTCAGCGAGAATATAAAACGGTGTGCAAATATAATAAAGATGAGCTACAGAGCTTTAAAGGGGATTTAAAGTTTCAATTTCTGCTGCGCCTTCAGACAAAACCCATTGTCTTACCTTGGACCCCCCGACGAAGGCGGAGGTCTTGGTAGCCTCAGCATATGCATCGTAGACATGAGGGTAGTGAATGCGCTCATATTCTCTCTGGCGGCCTAACACCGGAGAACGGCGTGAATTCAGCAAGGCCTGCTCCCTACACACAGAGAGAGACACACAACCGAACTCCAAATCAGTGAAATACAGTGAAAGAGAACATTAAGATGACAGGGATGCGACTGTGGCAGCACTGACTCGCATTACAAGTTACTGCTCGACCAGTCTCATTAAGACTCTAAACCTGATAAACCTTTATAGCAGGCTCTATACTGCTAAAATGTCTCAAAGCCATCCTTACTACAAGCCTAAAACAGAAAAAAATTGGGACAATATGTAAAATGCAAAAATAAATAAATAAATAAAATGACCTTTATTTCATTGCGGACGGTACAAACCCAAGATATTTCATGGTTTCTCTCGTCAAGTTCATTTCATTTGTTAATTAACACATTCCTACATTTCGGTCCTGCAACACATTCCAAAAAAAGTTGGGACGGCAATTTAGGGCTAATATACAGTGGGGCAAAAAAGTATTTAGTCAGCCACTGATTGTGCAAGTTCTCCTACTTAAAAAAATGAGAGAGGTCTGTAATTTTCATCATACGTACACTTCAACTATGAGAGACAAAATGAGGAAAAAAATCCAGGAAATCACATTGTAGGATTTTAAAAGACTTTAAATTGTAAATATGGTGGAAAATAAGTATTGGTCACCACAAACAAGCAAAATTTCGGGCTCTCACAGACTGTAACTTCTTCTTTAAGAAGCCTCTTCTGTCCTCCACTCGTCTTTACCTGTATTAATGGGCACGTTTGACCTCGTTTGATCTGCTATAAAAGACACCTGTCCCAGCCTCTCAAACAGTCAGACTACAAACTCAAGACCAAAAGAGCTGTCGAAGGGACACCAGGAAAAAAAATTGTAGACCTGCCACAAAAGCGGGAAAGGAGTCTACAATAGGCAAGCATGTTGTGGTTGGTGTGAATAAATCAACTGTGGGAGCAATTGTAAGGAAACTGGAAGACATACAAGACCAGTTATAATCCCCCGAAAATTGGGGGGGGCTCCATTGCAAGATCTCATCCCGTGAGGTCATCAAATGATTCATGAGAACGGTGAGCAAAAACTCAAGAACTACATGGAGGGAGGAACTGATGAATGACTTGCAGAGACGCTGGGACCAAAGTAGTAACAAGGCACCACAGTAAACACCACTCGCCGAGAGGGGATCCTGCAGAGAGTCCGCAGTGCCAGGGTGTCCGGCCCATTTGAGTTTGCCAGAGAGGCATAGGATGTCAGAAGAGGTTTGAGCGAGAATATCATGGGTCAGATGAAACCAAAAATAGAACTTTTGGTAAAAACTCAAACTCACACGTGTTTGGGAGGAAGAAGAATATGAGTTGTGCCATACCTACTGTGAAGCATGGGGGTGGAAACATCATGCTTTGGGGCTGTTTTTTCTGCAAAACGCGACAGTACGATGATCCGTGTTAAGGGAAAGAATGAACGGGGCCATGTATCGTGAGATTTTAGCCAAAACCTTCTTCCATCGTGAGAGCATTGAAGATGGAACGTGGCTGAGTCTTCCAGCATGACAATGATCCCAAACACACTGCTCCAGCAATGAAGGAGTGGCTCCGTAAAAAGCATTTCAAGGTCCTGGAGTGGCCTAGCCAGTCTCCAGACCTCAACCCCATAGAAAATGTGTAGAGGAAGTTGAAAGTCCGTGTTGCCCCAAAACATCACTGCTATAAAGGAGATCTGCATGGAGGAATGGGCCAAAATACCAGCTACAGTTTGTGCAAACCTGGTGAAGACTTCCAGGAAACGTTTGACCTCTGTCATTGCCAGCAAAGGTTATGTTACAAAGTATTGAGTTGAACCAAATTTACTGGCCAAATACTTATTTTCCACCATAATTTACAATTAAATTCTTTAAAAATCCTACAATGTGATTTCTTGGATTTTTTTGTTCTTTTTGTCTCTCATAGTTTAAGTGTACCTATGATGAAAATTACAGACTTCTCTCATCTTTCTAAGTAGAAGAATTTGCACAATCAGTGACTGACTAAATACTTTTTTGCCCAACTGTATTAATAATAATAAGGCTAATATAATTGCCTGCCTGCCTGATCATGCTTTGTCCATTAGACGGGAGTGTCGGGTGGGCGGTCTGGCTGAACTGAGCTTCGGACCTCAAGATCTTGACTCGTGCATCCTTGCCTTAGACTAAGGGCAGAGCTGGGGGTTCATAGTCAAAGAGTCTTATGGTGATCAGAGACGTTGGGTTGCTGTCTTCTGCCTCCTGTGGGGTTGCCGATGTCTCATGTGATCCCTCTTGGCTGTGTTTCCTACCAGTTCTCCTCTTTCTAGCTTTGCTGCTACAACTCATGCTGCCGGAGTCTCATGCTACACATGGCATCAGTGATTGTTAATAGACACTGTGCTCTTAATCCGTAACTAATTACATTTTCTGTTTTCTCTCCGAGCTGTGTTCTGGTACCAGTTCCAGCCCCACACATGTTCATCCGCTTCAGCTTCACTCAAGCTGCTTCCGTCATCAGCTCCAGTCCCATCAAACCCAGGCTACACCAGAGAGCAGTACCTCGCTCCCTCCTCCGGTTATCTGGGGATGAAATGCCACCAACGGCTTTCCTGCTTAGACTCAGGATCCTAGAGTGACTCTGTGTATCGGACTACTTAATGCCGATGTGCATATTTTACATTTTATTTGAACTATCACTCCAAGACTTATTAGTTTAGATAAATTACTGTCATTATTAGATTTATCATCTACGCCACCCAAGGAGGTTGGGTCCCTTTTTGAGTCTTGGTCCTCCCAAAGTTTCTTCCTCATAACACTTAGGGAGTTTTTCCTTGCCACTGTCGCCCTAGGCTTGCTTAATTTGGGATTGGACGTAGATATTAGGAGATCATCTAAAATTGTAAAGTTGCTTTGAGACAATGCTCCATTGTAAAAACGCTATATAAATAAATCTGTCTTGACTTAATAATGAGGGGACAAAAACAAAATACTGAAGTGATGTCAACAGGTGATTATAATCATGATTTGGCAAAAAAATACTGAGCCTTTGAGAAACAAAAATGGTCAGAAGATCTCCAGTTTATCAATAAATGTGTGATAAATGTAAAGTTTAACAATAATGTTACTCAAAGAAAGACTGGAAGAGATTTGAATATTTCAGTGCCAAGTTTTTCTGATTTAGTTTGCTGTGCATTGTCTTGTTGGAAAATGCAAGGTCGTCCCTGGAAAAGATGTCGCCTTGAAGGCAGCTTATGTTGCTCTAAAATCTCAGTGTACTTTTCTGCATTAATTCTGCCATCACAGAAGTATAAATGACCTTTTCCAAGGGCACTGACACAACCCCATACCATGACAGGGCCTGGCTTTCGGACGGCTGATAACAGTCTGGATGGTAATTTTCACCTTTGATCCGGAGCACACGATGCCCATTTCTTCCAAAAAGCAGTTTATGTTCCTTCCCCAGGGATTTGTTTTGATACTTTATTTTACTAGCTTTATTATTATTATTAGATTTTTTATTCTGTGTGTGATGTATGATTTTGATGGTTTCCTGCCACTACCTGCATCTCACTTGTGACTAGCTGATTTTTTGCTTCAGGCATAACAGGGACTATTTCACTTGTCTGAGAGTTGACTCTCAACCATGGCGATAGTAAAACAGAAAGTGCTGCACAGCGGAATGTGATTCCATGGATATGACAATATTATTATCTCTACTCAGCAGATGAAATTTTTAAAGATTACACATGTGGGGGAAAAAAAACCCAAGAACCATCTGTGTGATAGTCGTGAAGCCATGTAACTCCACAAGTCAGGAACATCCATCTGCAACCAAATAAAAACGCTGCTTGTGTAAACATAGGGCTAAAAACTTCTGATTCACCATAACCAAGCTGGAAATGTCCCCTTGTCTGAATGGAAAACTCATTCAACTGTGGCCTGCTAGATTATTCTGACCTGCGGCTGTGTTGTTACGCAACGGTTCAGGTTCTTTAGTGTTTTCTTCTCTCTGATTACAATGAGCAGAGATACAGTAGGTCATTCCATAAAGTGAATGAAGAAAACATATTCTCTCCTTTCTTAGAACTCCTTTGGGAAAACACAGCTACAGTGCCTGCACAGCCAGCAGTTTGTGTGTTTGGAAGCTCGTCATGTGACTGTGCCTATATATAACACACAAGTGTGCCTACACACCAATTAAACCCCAGTCAAGATGAAACACTGATACATCTCAAATTAGTACACTGCAGTGGTGGAGAAATGACTGGCTCACAAAGGACAAGCAGACTGAGTCTGGGATATCAGTGGCCCATAAACCTTTGAGGAATGTAGAGATGTGAGGCTCTACTTCTGCAGGACTATGTACTGAAAAGAGTATATGTGCCAATTATGGGTGTCCACAACACAAGCATCTTGCAGTCTGGTCAAGTTGTCTTATTGCCTTATCTGCTATATCAAACTATACAAAACTTAGGTGTATGTGTGTTTCTGATAAATCGATCACTGATAACTAGATTACACAACCAAACCCCCATGGCTCGGATAGTAAATATTCAGGTATATGGAGTATTTTCTTTACTTGCTTATTTTATAATGCTTACATAATTGCTGTATATTCAAAACTCCACGTACTCTCAAAAATGCCAGCATAATACAGTGGCACAGGAGACCTTCTGATTACTTACCCTGCCTGGATTACCCAGGGCTTCAGGAGAGGTAGTTCTACTAACATCTATAATGTATTTGAAAGGAGCATCACATTTACTCTCCCATTGTCCTGCACTGACACTTACACCCTTCACAAATCTTTAGAACATTAGCACACCTTAAGCACAAACCTGACGTACCTGTTTTATGCCATGAACCATTGCTGTACCTTTGTTTCTGTCTATGCCCTTTGCAATAATCATATGTAAATTGCAGCACTGTTCAACGTCTGTGTTCATCTGTGAGTGGTGTTGAATGTTGTTGGAAATAGCACCAAACACCTCCAAATAAATTCTGATACACGCCTGTGAATCTCTGATAACAGTGTATTACTGAATAAATGTGTTCTGACTCTGACAGGAGAAGTGGGTTATTTTAAGATACGAGTCAGATCTAGAACCATACTTTCACCTGTACAGACACTGAATTAATGATTCATAAGAACTTTTAGGAAATTACCAAAAATCCACACATCTTCACAAATGAGGCTCTAGGCATTTACCTTTGCAGTCTCAGCTCCTTAGGGTCAAAATGCAAAGTGCTGTCAGCAGATTCCCCATCATCTCCTCGTTTCTCCCTCTTCCTCTCTCTCTTCTCCTCCCGCCTGTAGAACTTCATCATCTGCCTCTCCTGCTCTGACTGAATGATCACCTGACAGCCAAATGCGGGTTTAACTAATTCGGCACTTTTCATCACTCCATCTGTAAAACAATGAGAAATTTCAAAATGCTGTAAGAAGCCGTTCCGTTGCAAACCGTTTAAACAGTTCACACTTTAACATAAGTTCAATTACATAACATGTACAACTCACAAAGTTTGTTCATTCAACGTCACATCAGTATCTATGGCTTTTTGGAACAAAAACAAGGTTACATTCACACTAGGTAAATTTAGAGCAACCAATTAACCTAACGCATGTCCTTGGAATGGGAAGGAAATCCAGAGTACCTGGAGTAAACCCACACGGACATGTGGAGGACATGTAAACTCCACATAGGTGAAGGCAACTTCACTACACACCCTGTCTCTGCCTGGACCATTTCCAGTTCCTGAATGAGAAACCTGGACTGTTATGAACTAGAACCGTATCGTCTTTAGCAGCAAATCCAAGTTCTGTTTGGGATCCGATGACAGTCGGGTTCCAGTATGGAGGCCTCGTGGTCAGCGCTTCAGTCCTGCCTTTGCTGTGGAATGCTGGTGTGATGGATGATGATATACAGGTCCATCTGTGGGCAGATGTGCCACAGGATACCATACAGAACCTGCTTTTTTAGTCAATGAGTGTAAAACCTATACTTATGACAAATTAAGCCCAATAAGCCACAGTCTTACACAATGTTTGTTTTTATATGGTGATTACCAATCAGTACTGCTGCCGAATTTGCATAGGTAGCTCATTCCACAGTGCATCCAGGTCCCATCACTTCCCATGTAAATGGTGCACACGTTCCCGACCACCCATGTGATGGAAAAGAAAATAGGACTAGGCGGACCAAGCGACACTTTTCCATTGCTCCAGACAGGGAAGATTATTAGGGAAAGTTTCTTTCAATGTTTCAGTGGCGTTAAGTACACACTGTTGTACGTTTTAAAGAACACGATATGAACTGAGAGAATAAATATAGCACAGTATTTATGGTTTCCCTGGCCTAAGTGGAAGTCTCTCAGCACATATTAAGAAAGCTTTAAGAATACACTTGATCCCTCCAAAATGGGGGCAATTGAGAACAATGCTAGATACCGGCCAGCTGGCCAGCACTGCCAAGGTGTCAGAAGAAAATGTGACTCAGTGAGTCCAGTTACATTAAATCACGTGGTCTATCCTTCCAAATAGCTTTCCAAATGTATTATTACTGATCTGCCTGATCTAACCAGACATAATCAGGTAACTGCAACAATGTTAATTATGAAAAGGTCTGTGTTTAATCAAAACAGTAAGCTTGTACCCGAGTACTACGACATGTTTGTCTCATCCACTTCCATTCACTCTCATTCGCGTTTAGTGTCTTCGTGGCCCAGATACAAGTTGCAGGATTCAACCAGGTATAAATGAAGCTGCTACATACAGTATTTGAGAAAAAACAAATGCTAAAACCAAATGAGGTTTAAAAACATGTGAGAATCAAAATGGTAGAAAAATGTGTTTGAGTAAATAATATATCTAAAATTAACAGCTAAGAAAAGGATTGAAAATAGTATGAGATTACACTAGCTAGAGATATTCCTAGCTAGATATTAGATTAAGAAATCCGATAAAGAGAGCTGGATTTTAACTCGGTAATCGGATTTCTCATAGCATGTATACCAGTTAGCTGGTTTCAATCTGTTTTCTCAGCCTGCACATAACCCACACGGTTGCCAGTTGTGCTTGTTCTAAAGTCAAAGCTTTATTTGGACTCTTTTTGCAGTGACTTATGGCATTTTTCTGGCAATTGCCGGAATTAAATGCGTCACGGAATTACAAGCAGCGAAACGGCTATCAAACACTTTGTGGAGACCCTAAAACGCAGTATAAACGCAGAAAATTCCGAATTTTGATTCTTTCATATTAAAGTTTGAAGTTCATGTCACATCATTCTGTGATATCATTGGCTGGTTGCAGAGTAGAAATCTGGTAATTACCCGAGTCATAAACCGAGAGGTTTACTGTTATCTGATTACTCAAGTGCATGTTATCTCGCTGATCGGATTACTGACAAAATCTGATTTTCTCCAGTTACCGGATTATTAAGTGCATGTAAACCCACTCATTAACTCTCTGGGAGGAACAGGTGAAGCATGTTAGATCTGAGGCACTAAAAAATTCAGCAGCACAACTGTAATAGGAGAGACAGAGATATGGAAAATAATGTAGTCAACAACATTGTAGCTGCTCAGATACAGAGCTGCAAATAGAGAAAAAAAATTGCAAAGAAATTGTGTCTATAAAAATCTAAGAAACTGCTAAAGCCTGATTTATGGTGCTTAGAAAATGGGGAATGTCATAAAAGGGAATATCTCTCTTTTAAATATATTGTATTGGGCAATAAAGATGTGTGAACAGGTGTTAGGGGAATATTCAACTGTGCCACTGTGACAAAAATGAATGCATGTTTAAGGCAACAGTGTTTAAATATATACACTACTTCTAAATAGCATGTCAAATAAATATATAGTTTGGGGACAACCTTTCATGTACAGTGGTGCTTGAATGTCTGTGAACCCTTTAGAATGTTCCTATATTTCTGCATAAATATGATCTAAAACATCATCAGATTTTCACAAAAGTCCGAAAAGTAAACAATAAGAACCCACTTAAACAAATGAGTCAAAAATATTATACTTGGTCATATATTTAGTCAGGAAAATAATACAATATTACATATTAGTCAGTGGCAAAAGTATGTGAACCATTGCTTTCAGTATCTGGTGTGACCCCCCTGTGCAGAAATAACTGCAACTAAACGTTTCCTGTAACTGTTGATCAGTCCTGCACACCGGCTTGGAGGAATTTTAGCCCATTCCTCCGTACAGAACAGCTTCAACTGTGGGATGTTGGTGGGTTTCCTCACATTAACTGCTCACTTCAGGTCCTTCCACAACATTTTGATTGGATTAAAGTCAGGACTTTGACTTGACCTTTCCAAAACATTAACTTTATTCTTTTGTAGAACGGCTTGTGTGCTTAGGGTCGTTGTCTTGCTGCATGACCCACCTTCTCTTGAGATTCAGTTCATGGACAGATGTCCTGACATTTTCTTTATATAATTCAGAATTCATTGTTCCATCAATGATGGCAAGCTGTCCTGGCCCAGATGCAGCAAAACAGGCACAAACCTTGATACTATCACCACCATGTTTCACAGATGGGATAAGGTTCTTATGCTGGAATGCAGTGTTTTCCTTTCTCCAAACATAGCACTTTTCTTTTAAACCAAAAAGATTTATTTGGTCTCATCCGTCCACAAAAAATTCTTCCAATAGCCTTCTGGCTTGTCCACGTGATCTTTAGCAAACTACAGATGAGCAGCAATGTTCTTTTTGGAGAGCAGTTGGCTTTCTCCTTCAATCCTGCCCATGCACATCCCATTGTTGTTCAGTGTTTCTTCTGATGGTGGTCTCATTAACATTAACATTAGCCAATGTGAGAGAGGCCTTCATTTGCTTTGAAGTTTACCCTGGGGTGCTTTGTGAACTCGCCAACTACAAAATTACACGCCTTGCTCTTGGAGTGATCGTTGTTGGGTCGACCACTCCTGGGAGGGTAAACAATGGTCCTTGAATTTCCTCCATTTGTTACACAATCTGTCTGACTGTGGATTGGTGGAGTCCAAACTCTTTAGAGACGTTTTTTTTTTGTAACCTTTTCCAGTCTGATGAGGCATCAACAACTCTTTCTGAGGTCCTCAGAAATCTCCTTTGTTCGTGCCATGATACATTTCCACAAACGTTTTGTGTGAAGAGCAGACTTTGATCACTGTTCTTTAAATAAACAGGGTCCCCACTAACACCTGATTGTCATCCCATTGATTGTTTTGAATAAAACACCTGACTAATTTCAGCACCTACAAATTAACTGCTAATCCTAGAGGTTCACATACTTTTGCCACTCACTAATATGTAATATTGAATCATTTCTTCAATAAATAAATGACGGCAAGTATAATATTTTTCTCTCAACAAAAAATTTGTTTAACGGGGTTCTCTTTATCTACATTTAGGACTTGTGTGAAAATCTGATGATGTTTTAGGTCATATTTATGCAAAAATATAAAAAATTCTAAAGGGTTCACAAACTTTCAAGCACCACTGTAATTATGGAGTTAAGTATTTAAATAACATAATTAAACTAGCTTAGATGTACCATCATTATTCTGTAATGCACAGTTAGTATGCTTAAGTCACATTATATCACAAATAAAATTGAACCTGGGAAAAGCAACAGAAAATAAATGAGAAAACATCCTGGACCAAAGCAAACTAGTTAAAGTTTCAAAATGTTACATAACAAATCTAGCGAGCTAAGAACAGACACACAACCCACAAATAAAACTTAGATAGAAAAAAGCTAGACAATAAACTAGAACGTGACCCAGAACCAAGCAATTTAGGTAAATTTCCAAACTGTCCAAAGAAAAGCTTGTGAGTTAAGACCATGTCACAAAAAATTGATAAACCTAGTAAATAACCTTAACAAATCCTAGACCAAAGCAAGCTAGCTAATGTTTCAACATGTTTCATACATGGCCCCCCAGCTATGGAATAAACTTCCCACTTTCGTTCGAGATTCAGACACTCTCCAAAGTTTTAAGTCTAGGCTAAAGACATACTTATTTACACAGGCTTTTGACTAGATTTAGACCAGAATGCATGGCTTGGGTCACTGGGTCCGGAGTCTGGAGTCATGTCTGGCCTGCTTGCCTTGTCCGCTAGCCGGGAGTGTCGAGTGGGCAGTCTGGCTGAACTGGGCTTCGGTCCTCGTGATCTTGACTCGTGCATCCTTGCCTTAGAATAAGGGCAGAGCTGGGGGTTCATAGTCAAAGAATCTTATGGTGATCAGAGACGTTGGGTTGCTGTCTTCTGCCTCCCGTGGGGTTGCCAATGTCCCATGTGATCCCTCTTGGCTGTGTTTCCTACCAGTTCTCCTATTTCTAGCTATGCTGCTATAGCTAATGCTGCCGGGGTCTCATGCTACACATGCATCAGTGATTGTTAATAGACCCTGTGCTCTTAAATCAATAACTAATTACATTTTCTGTTTTCTCTCCGAGCTGTGTTCCCGGCAGTTCCAGCCCCACACATTGATGTTCATCTGATGGAGCTCCACTCAAGCTGCTTCCGTCATCAGCTCCATCCCCATCATACCCGGGCCACTTAATGTCGATGTGCAATACTTCACATTTTATTCACGAACTATGCTCCATGACTTTAGTTTCATTCTTACATTTATCATATCTCTCCGCCGCCCAAGGAGGTGGGGTCCCTTTTGCGAGTCTTGGTCCCTCCCAAGGTTTCTTCCTATACACTTAGGGAGTTTTTCCTTGCCACTGTCGCCCTAGGCTTGCTCAATTTGGGATTGGACGTAGTTATTAGGAGATAATCTAAACTTGTAAAGTTGCTTTGAGACAATGCTCCATTGTAAAAAGCGCTATATAAATAGATCTGACTTGACTTGACTTGACAACATGTTCCAAAACAAAACTAGTAAGCAAACACTTGCTTATTGGGCACGTTATAAAACACCAAATAACAAAGCAAAGCATGCTAATTTACCTCACTTAAATATTAATTGGGAAACTAAAGTTACAGAATGCCCCAAACAACGCTAGTGCCAAATTTTCGGTTGTTTGTTATTTTTTATTATTATTTAACCTTTAATTTAACCAGGCAAGTCATTAAGAACTGATTCTTATTTACAATGGCAAGTAGCCATTGCCACATGAAGAAAGGAAACACAGAGAGAAGGAGAAATGCACAATGTACAGAGATGACAATATAAATTGACATACATCAGTAGTAGACACAGATACAAAGATACATGGTGGCAAAATGATAAGTTAGTAACAGCTACAAGTCTCAGTTAAAATGCTTTTTATTGAAACCTTAAAAACAAAGAGAGGAATAAGTGACTGCAGTTGAGCGTTTCCTGTATAATATTCCAGTCATGAGCAGCCGCAGACTGGAATGCGGAGGAGCCATAGGAGGTGTGTGTTTTGTGGACTTTTAGCTGTATGTAGAGTGAAGACCTGGTCTTATGCTTAGCAGAAACAGGCTGTAATAGGGTTTGTAAATAGGTTTGGGTTTGACCTAAAATAGTTTTGTAAATGAGTGTATACCAGTGTGTGTTATGGGTTGTGCATAAAGAGGACCAGCTAACCAGAGAGTACAGAGTGTCATGATGTGTTCTATAAGGGGCGTCAGTAATGAAACGGATGGCAGAGTGATATAGGACATCAAGCTTCTGAAGAGCTACTTTGCTTGCCAATCTGTAAACTACATCACCATAATCAAAAAGGGGAAGTATGCTCGTTTGACCCTGGAGTCCTTTTGCCAGTATGGAGAAAGAAGAACAATTTCTGCATAGAAATCCAAGACTGGCTTTGACCTTTGACTGTAACCAGTTAATGTGACGGGAAAAAGGATAAAGAGCTGTCCAACCAAATGCCTACATATTTATAAGTTGTAACATGTTCCAGTATAACTCCCTCATGTGTCCAACAGAGCAGTATTTCGACCAAACCAGATGATCTTAGTCTTTGAGATGTTTAAAGACAATTTGAGGTAATCAAAAGCCTCTTGCAACTGGAGAAAGCTATCCTGGAGCACTGACAGTGGAGTTTTACAAAAAGGGCCTGAAGCATACAAGACAGTGTCATCAGCATATAAATGCATGAAAGCATTACCAGCCATCAGGGAAATGTTATTTATATATATGGAGAACGAAGTGGGACCTAATATTAAACCTTGTGGGACATCCTTAGTTACTAGCCTGGGTGGAGAGAGAACATTTTTAGTTTAACCTGCTGTGACCTTAAAGAAAGATAACTTAGCAAAACCAAGCTAAAGACTGAACAGTGAACCCTATGCTGCTCAATCTTCTAAAAGAAGGGTATGATCAACCGAGTCTAATGCTTTAGCCAGATCAATAAAGATTGCAGCACAATATTGTTTGCCGTCCAAAAGCAGTCAGAACGTCATTTAAGACCTTAAATGCAGCAGTGATACCAACCATAACTTGGCCTAAAACCTGATTGTACCCTGGACAGAATATTGTTGTTGCTAAGGTAATCATTCAAATGCTTATTAAGAAGTTTTCTCCAGAACCTTGGAAATACAGGGTAAGATGCAAACTGACCAGTAACAGTCTGGGTTAGTTTGGTCACCTTTCTTAAAAAGAGGAATAACAATGGTAGTTTTCCAGTTTGTCTGAATTTGGGCAGTAGTAGTAGATAAATTTAAAAGATCTGTTATAGGTGCGGAAACAATGGGAGCCATTAAAAAAATGGCTCTAGCTTATCTGACCCAAGTAATTCCCTCTCAACTTCACCCTCAGTAAAGGTTCAGAGAGAAAAGTGACATGTAACGGCACGGGGCAGATCTAAAACTACCAGGCAGGATTGTGGCTGGCCTGTAGGTGTAGGATTTGTGTGGATATGTCCGAAGAAGTGTGTAGGATTAGAACCACAAAGTTTAAATTGAGTGTTAAAATAGTTAGCTTTGTACAGTGGGGCAAAAAAGTATTGTCAGCCACTGATTGTGCAAGTTCTCCTACTTACAAAAATGAGAGAGGTCTGTAATTTTCATCATAGGTACACTTCAACTATCAGAGACAAAATGAGAAAAAACATTTTTAAAGAATTTAATTGTAAATTATGGTAGAAAATAAGTATTTGATCAATAACAAAAATTCAACTCAATACTTTGTAACATAACCTTTAATGGCAATGACAGCGGTCAAACTTTTCCTGCAAGTCTTCACAAGGTTTGCACACACTGTAGTTGGTATTTTGGCCCATTCCTCCATGCAGATCTCCTCCAGTGATGTTGTGGGGCTGTTGCTGGGCAACACGGACTTTCAACTCCCTCCACAAATTTTCTATGGGGTTGAGGTCTGGAGACTGGCTAGGCCACTCCAGGACCTTGAAATGCTTTTTACGGAGCCACTCCTTCGTTGCCCGAGCGGTGTGTTTGGGATCATTGTCATGTTGGAAGACCCAGCCATGTTCCATCTTCAATGGTCTCACTGATGGAAGAAGGTTTTGGCTTAAAACCTCACGATACATGGCCCCGTTCATTCTTCCCTTAACACAGATCAGTTGTCCTGTCCCCTTCTCAGATAAACAGCCCCAAACATGATACCATACCTATGCTTCACAGTAGGTATGGTGTTCTTGGGATGCAACTCAGCATTCTTCTTCCTCCAAACACAACGAGGTGAGTTTTTACCAAAAAGTACTATTTTGGTTTCTTCTGACTACATGATATTCTCCCAATCCTCTTCTGGATCATCCATATGCTCTCTGGCAAACTTCAGACGGGCCTGGACATGTACTGGTTTAAGCAGGGGGACACGCCTGGCATTGCAGAATCTGAGTCCCTCTCGGCGTAGTGCGTTACTGATGGTAGCCTTTGTCACTTTGATCCCAGCTCTCTGCAAGTCATTCATCAGGTCCCTCCGTGTAGTTCTGGGATTTTTGCTCACCATTCTCATGATCATTTTGACCCCATGGGATGAGATCTTGCGTGGTGCTCCAGATCGATGGTCTTGTATGCCATTTTCTTACAATTGCTTCCACAGTTGATTTGTTCACACCAACCTGCTTGCATATTGTAGATTCACTCTTCCTAGCCTGCTGCAGGTCTACAATTTTCTTCCTGGTGTGCTTCGACAGCTCTTTGGTCTTGGCCATGGTTGAGTTTGGAGGCTGACTGTTTGAGGCTGTGGACAGGCGTCTTTTATACAGATAATGAGGTCAAACAGGTGCCATTAATACAGGTAACGAGTGGGAGGACAGAAGAGCTTCTAAAGAAGAAGTTTACAGGTCTGTGAGAGCTAGAAATCTTACTTGTTTGTGGCGGTGACCAAATACTTATTCTCCACCATGATTTACCAATTCAATTCTTTAAAAAATCCTACAATGTGATTTCCTGGATTTTTTTTTTTCTCATTTTGTCTCTCATAGTTGAAGTGTACCCATGATGAAAATTACAGACCTCTCTCATCTTTCTAAGTAGGAGGAACTTGTACAATTCATGAGAGAACGCTGAGAGACGCGCTGAGAGAACGCTGAGAGAAGAACTGACGCGAGGATTGCGAGGATCTGGCAACCCAGACTGATCCGCGGTTGCACAGAGGACGCGGGTGTCGTAGCTGCTAGGACGATATTTACCTTTGATATTTTTTAATTCCCGCATCTGTATCATATATTAATCGTATATATAGTAGGTTTTTTTTTTACAACATCTTAATCATTTTATTCTCGTACCGGCGGATTATATATATATATATTTTTTTTGCCGCTAATCGTTATTTTAGTAACTTTACAGGGCATACCGCTTCTTGTGTTCGCAGTAGTTAGCCATTAGCTAAATAACCAGAGTTGCGTCTTCGTCGCAGTAGAGTCGTGAGTAGTGTGTGTTTTTATAACTTTTTTACAGCCTTTTCCCACTTTCTTTCTGAGACTTAGTTTTTTTTAGTGACGTCTTGTGTTGACTTAACTTGTATAACGCTTTAATCAAGCATTGCATTGGACCATCGACTGCAGCTGAACCATATCTTCACTCGGCACCCCACAACACCACCCGAAGCTAAGTATCTTTAATTCATTAATTGTACTAACATGGCTTCTGTTTGCTTGTTCCCTGTGCCGAGTGTGGCATGTTTAGCTATTCTTCCTCTGTCATTAGTTTAAATTTTACTTGTGATAGGTGTAGGCTTGTAGCCAGTCTGACGGAGAAGATTGTAGTTTTAGAGGCGTGCATCCAGACATTAGAGAAGGCTAGCTCAGCTCCTAGCTAAGCAGATCTGGATGCCAAAGGTGAAGTTAGAGCCCCCATCTCGGCAGAGCCCTCGCAGCAGGACAAGTGGGTGACGGTTCAGCGATGTAGTCATAAGGCTAGTCCACAAGAGCACCACTCTTTACCTGTTCACGAGTCCAACAGGTTTGCCCTCCTCAGTGATGCACCCACTGAGCAGCCTGTTGAAAGAGCTCTGGTCATAGGTGACTCTATTTTACGACACGTGAAAGTAGCTACCCCTTTAGGGACACCAGCAGCTAGAGTTACATGTATCCACGGAGCTAGAGTGCCGGACATTGTAACGATTCTTAGTGAACTCGAGAGCCGTAGATTCTCTACGATAGTTATTCGTGTAGGGGCTAATGATATACGCCTTCGTCAGTCAGAGGTTACTAAGGCTAATTTTGTAGAGGTGGTTAGAGTGGTGAAGGCGATGTCCGATGCAGTAGTGTGCTCTGGCCCCATCCCAATGCGGCGAGGTGACCAAGCCTACAGCAGGTTATGGTCGCTGAACTGCTGGCTGTCCAAGTGGTGCTCTGAAAACAACGTGGGCTTTATAGACAACTGGACAGCCTTTGAGGGTAAGCCTGGCCTTTTAGGATGGGACGGTGTCCATCCCACTCGGAAGGGTGCCGCTCTCATCTCCTGCAACATTGCCCATAGTCTTATGGCCCGATTGGTTAGGGGCTGACTATCCAGAGCAGGGGTCAGGCAGCAGACAAACCGGCTTAACCAACTGTCTGCTGGTAGCCATATACCGTCACCCAGAACCCACATTATTGAAACTGTGTCTGTTACCCGCATCTGCCCTAAACGTAAACGCTCTCAAAAGGTCTGTTTTAATAACCTCATTAGTATAAAGAGATAGCTTCCCAGATAGCACAAATAGCTCCCAAAGAAATAACAACATTAGACTAAAGCTAGGATTACTTAACGTTAGATCACTTACAAACAAAGCAGTGATTTTAAATGAAATAATCACTGATAAACGTTTACATGCTCTCTGTCTCACTGAGACTTGGATTAGACCTGATGAATATTTAGCCTTAAATGAAGCCTCACCTCCTGGATGCAGTCATGCTAATCGCCCTCGTCCTAATGGTCGGGGGAGGCATAGCCACAATTTTTGACAAAGAGCTAGGTGTTACAACTAAATCCCATTACAGGGCTAATGAAATACTGATTCTTAATGTGACTGATCCACGTTATGGAAGTCAAAACCACACTCTTTTCAGCTTATCACTATTTACCTCCCTCCTGGTCCCTATTCAGAATTTCTTCAGGAATTTGCTAACTTTCTTTCCTGCTTACTACTGTCAACAGATAAGGCTTTAATTGTAGGTGATTTCAATATTCACTTTGACAATGAGCAGGATCCACTTATAATTGCTTTCGAGTCCATCTTAGAATCCATGGGTATCACTCAGAATGTGATGGGACCAACCCACCGCTGTAATCATACTTTAGATCTAATATTAACATTTGATATCAAAATAGATAACCTTGATGTTTTCCCCCAAAGTGATTCGATTTCAGATCACTATCTTTTAGTATTTGAGCTATCTCTAATAAATAAAATCCTTCTGCCTCGTTATCACACTAAGCACACTATCACATCTGCTACTCCAGCTGCGTTTATTAAAAACCTACCAGACTTAAAATTTAATACACCTATGGAGATAAATCATCTTGTGTAAATGAGCAATTAGAATGTGTGCTTCGCTCAACCCTGGACATGACTGCCCCTGCTAGGGTCAAACGTATTAGGGAAAAAAGGCTAGCACCATGGTATAATGACCACACCCCTACCTTAAAGCAAAGAACATGGCATTTAGAGCACAAGTGGAGACATAGTAAATTGGAGGTGTTAAGATTGCTTGGAGGGACAGCATGGCAGAGTATAAGCATGCCCTCACTAAAGCTAAGGCTGCATACACCTCTTAAATCATAGAGAAAAATAAGAATAATCCAAGATTTCTCTTTAATACAGTCTCCAAATTACCAAAAAAAACCACAGAAAGTGATTCTCACGTTCTGTGTAATTTTAACAGTAATGATTTCATGACTTTCTTTAATAATAAGATAGAAAACATTAGGCATAAAACTCAATGCTCATCACATCACCAAACTATTCAGCCACCTTCCAGATGCAGCACTAGTGAAGACATCAGTTTAATAATCTTTTACCCCAATTACTAATACTGAACTATCCGCACTGATCAGCTCGTCTAAGTCATCAACATGTTTATTAGATCCAATTCCTACACGTTCACTCAAACAAGTATTACCCAGTGTTATAGAGCCAGTGTTAGTTATTTTAAATTCATCCCTTACCTTTGGTTATGTGCCCAAATCCTTTAAGTGTGCCGTTATCAAACCACTGATTAAAAAAAGCCAATCCTGACCCTTGTGTGATATCTAATTCTAGACCAATTTCAAATCTACCATTTCTGTAAAAGATCTTAGAAAAAGCCGTCTATTAGCAGCTCTGCAGTTACCTCCAAAGGAAGGAAATTTATGAAACATTTCAGTCTGGCATCATAGTACTGAAACAGCATTAATTAGGGTACTAAATGACTTGTTAATGTCCTCAGATAAGGGATGTTTTTAATTTCTTGTTCTGTTAGATTTAAGTGCAGCATTTGACACTATAGATCATGATGTTTTACTAAATAGACTAGAAAATACTGTAGGTATTAAGGGATCAGCACTTTCTTGGTTTAAATCCTACTTAACTGACCGGTACCAGTTCATATAAATAATCTAAGGTCTAAGCTCTCAAAAGTGAAGTATGGCATGCCTCAGGGGTCAGTGCTTGGCCAGCTTTTATTCTCTCTGTACATGCTGCCACTAGGCTCAGTTATTCGCAAACATGGCATTAGTTTCCACTGCTATGCAGATGATACACAGCTGTACATATCAGCCAAACCTAATGACAGCCTTACAATCAACAAAATTGAGGACTGTGTAAAGGAAATAAAAGATTGGATGTTATTTAATTTTCTCTTACTTAACTTTGATAAAACTGAGGTTCTATTGGTAGGACCCAAGGCTGTGAGAGACAGGTTAGCTACATCTATCCTAAATCTAGATGGCTGTCCAGTATTGCCAAGTCCGTCTGTAAAAAACTTAGGGGTCACATTTGATTCAGATCTCTCCTTTGATGCACACATTAGCAGCATCACTCGAATTGCTTTCTTTCAATTACAAAATATCGCTAAACTTAGAAATATCCTCTCTTTTAATGATGCAGAGAAACTTGTTCATGCGTTTATAACCTGAAGGTCGGATTACTGTAACGCCTTACTTACTGGATGCTCTAGTAAATAAACTTTAGTTAGTTCAGAATGCAGCTGCCCGAGTGCTATCTCGAACTAGAAAATTTGATCATATCACTCCTGTTCTATCATCACTGCACTGGTTACCAGTCAAATTCCGTATTGATTACAAAATACTTCTTATAATTTATAAAGCTCTACATGGCCTGGCCCCACATTATCTGAGTGAACTCTTAGAGTTTTACAATCCAACTTGTCTGCTTCGTTCTCAGGGTACAGGACTTCTTTTAGTTACTAGAATTAAAAAAGTCACAGTCGGGGGAAAGGCTTTCTCATACATGGCCCCCCAACTATGGAATAAACTTCCCACTTTCGTTCGAGACTCAGACACTCTCCAAAGTTTTAAGTCTACGCTAAAGACATACTTATTTACAAAGGCTTTTGACTAGATTTAGACCACAGGTTGCCATGGTTTGGGTTGCTGAGGCCGGAAGTATGAAGTCATGTCTGGCCTGCCTGCCTTGTCCGCTTGCCGGTTGTGGTGGGAGGGCGGGTGGGTGGGCGGTCTGGCTGAAACTAGGCTTGGGTCCTCGTGATCTTGACTCATGCAAACCTTGCCTTAGAATAAGGGCCAGAGCTGAGGGTTCATAGTCCATAAAAGAGTCTTATGGTGATCAGAGACGTTGGGGTTGCTGTCTTCTGCCGCTCGTGGGGTTGCCAATGTCTCATGTGATCCCTCTTGCTTGTGTTTCCTTCCAGTTCTCCTCTTTCTAGCTTTCTAGCTATGCTGCTATAGCCTAATGCTGCCGGGGTCTCTCATGCTACACTTGGCATCAGTGATTGACATGGCATCAGTGATTGTTAATAGACACTGTGCTCTTAATCAATAACTAATTACATTTTTGTTTTCTCTCCGAGCTGTGTTCCGGCAGTTCCGGCCCCACACATGATGTACATCTGATGGAGAGCTCCACTGTGCATAATTCACATTTTATTCGACCATGACTCCATGACTTTAGTTTCGCTCTTAGATTTTTATCATCATACCCGGGCCCGGCCACTTAATGTCGATGTGCATACTTCACATTCTATTCGAACTTTGACTCCATGACTTTAGTTCGCTCTTAGATTTATCATCTACGCCGCCCAAGGAGGTTTGGGTCCCTTTTGAGTCTTGGTCCTTCCCAAGGTTTCTTCTAGAACTAGGGAGTTTTTCCTTGCCACTGTCGCCATAGGCTTCGCTTCAATTTGGGATTGGACGTAGTTATTAGGAGATAATCTAAACTTGTAAAGTTGCTTTGAGACAATGCTCCATTGTAAAAAGCGCTATATAAATAAATCTGACTTGACTTGACTTGACAATCAGTGGCTGACTAAATACTTTTTTGCCCCACTGTATTGTCGTACTGCTTGAGTTATTTTGTTTTGGATCTATCGAAAAACAAGCTTATCTGAGCTGGACCCAGGCAGCATTCTTTTCCTGTAGTAAAACAGATAGATCCTGAGGGAACCAGGAACTATGTCCGTTTTTATACGTACGTTTTTGATAGGAGCATGCTAAAAACAGAATTAAAAAGATCTTTTAAATAATTGCCATGCCTCATTTACAGTGGAGACCAAACTAACTCTGTGCCACTTGATGTCAGCCAAGTCATGTAAAAATGCCTGATTATAGAAACATTTAAAATTTCTGTGTTTAAAGATCTTAGCAGAAAGTTTTACAGAACTGTTCTTGCATACACAAGATATAAAACAATGGTCGCTAAAATCACTGCAGAAAACATCAGAAAGTTATATATGTGGTGAGTTTGTAAGCACCACATCAATCAGTGTAGATTTTTCTGGGGTACTGAGATCACACCTGGTGGGGTGTGATATAATCTGATGAAGGTTTAGAAAGTCAGACTGCTGTATCACATTATCGGGTGGTTTGAGCATGTTCCAGTTAAGATCACCCAGTACTACAAACTCGGATTTTGTGAAACGGGCCCATGTCTCACTTCGTGCCATTAATGAGCATGCTGGTGCTGATGGAGCACGGTAGCATCCAGCCACTGATATGGATAAATTGTTCAATAATTTGACTAAGACTCAATAATTCAAACTTGTGTGACAAGTTCAAATGATTAGCTGATTAAATGTGACAACAGAGTTTATCTTTATGACAGCAAGTTAATTGTCTGGTTGCCTTTAAGCCTTCTTTCTTATACATCTCAGAATGCAAGACCCTACTTTCCCAATGAGACCTATTGAACATTAGTTGTCTAGACTGATGAGGCATGTTTATGATAAGAAATAATACATGTCACTTGTAATAACTCCACTGTAAACATGATTTGTCATGTTACGTAGTGTTGGTCAATAAGAACTTGCAGTTTTGTATGAATTACAATGTTCAACTCTAGTGGAGTTCAGACGTGTGTTGGAGTGGAGGTCTCGAAAATATTCTTATCTACAAAAGGAGGACCCTGCAAAAACGTTTGGGAAATATTGATTTAATTGAATGGAAGAACAACCAAACTACATCACTACTGTGACCTGAAGGGGAAAAAAAAAAAAACACTAGGTTGTACTAGTGCTGGGCGGTGCACTGGTTCAACTGGTACTGGTCCCGTACGGTATGCATTTCTCATATACCCTCATGCCGGTGCATAACAGAAATACAGCTCTAAAAAATAGGCAGCAAATTATATCATATTTTTTGCCGTTACAAGCACTACTGAGCTCTGAGCAGAACTACATCACCAAACAGCATGCTGGGTAAAGCTTGCTAGCCAGGTAGCATAACATACATCACAGCCTAGAAATAGTCTGTTAACAGCTGGGAAAGGCTCCATCAGATTAAAGAACAGAACACAGATTATATAGTGAGAACCACATTATGAACGCAGTAGCTCTGGAGTCTGATTCAGAGTAATGTTTAACTGTTTTTAACTTACCTCAGCCAAAAAATGGGAACCTCTCTCTTCTGAGCTCTGTTTTTATGACGTAGCAGATTGCACAATAAAATCTGTTTACATTCAGTAACTGTTTCATGAATTCTGATTTGTATAATTTTGTGGGGCGCAGTAAACCCTGTATTAATCAAAGCCTTCATTATTTACATATAACGGATTAGGCCGGTTTTAGTGTGATCGGCTTCAGCCAACACAACCAAGTCTGTGCTGGTCAACCACACATGAACAGCACAGCACTTTTACTAACTTTAACTCACAATTCAGTTCATAATTCAAAGTTTCAGGCACTCAATGGTTTGTTTAAGAGACATGTTTAAGGGTTTGTTTGCTGATATGACGAGAAGGAAGCGTTATCGGCTGTGTTTTGAGTGCTACTTAGCTACTCAACTACATTTAGCTCCCTAAATACCAAATTACTGATGATGGACTAGGGACACTACTAAGGAGTTAGTTATCCATTTTGAACACAACCATGTCTCCGGCATGGAAACTTTTTCAAAATGCTGTTTGGATTACATACATGGTGAAAAATAAGCCGTGAAAAATCAAGTCCGAAGTCGATCGTTTCAAACAGCATCACTCCACTGAATATGCAGAGTTTGAGACAGTAAATGAACTAAAGCTAAAGCTACTTTACTTTTATGGTGCTGTAATTGATGAAATGAGCTTTTTCTCATACTGATCTTGAATAGATCAAACAGTGAGGTCATTGATATAAGTCACAAATTTGACGGTAATAAAACACAAAGTACAAAATCCCTTGCATAAAGGATAAAACAAGAGACATCCTTTTTAGATCAGTATGCAGCCAAAGGCTTAATTGCAAAGTGCACAGATATTAAAAGGTCTAGCACAGGAATCTATAATGTAAGTGCCCACGTTTTTGTAAAGGCTACATTAAAAGAAGGTGATCACAAAATGACAATCTAATTAATTCTGCAAAAGCTAAAAGAAAGCTTTTCACAAAAGGTAACAAGATTTCAGTAAAACTCTGTAGTGCCCCAGGCTAGCAGCCATTAATTAAGAACTAACCAAATAATTAGATTATAATTCTTTGAGTAATCTCCTGATCTGTTGTAATATCAACAGACCAAGACGATTAACTAATGAATAATTTACAATAGCACTAAACTACTGAGATAGTGAGCATGCCTGGTGCACTACTATACAGCATCTGTGCAGCTTTTTCTGGTTTATTATTTAACAAAGTGCTTAATTAGCCAGATTAGTGAGGAAAACTATGTCAACACATGCTGTTACCACGCTGGAACAAACATCTGCTTGCTCCAAGTGACCCAAAGCTATTGGTTTATTACAGCAGACACTCCAGCTGCATTACCCAAAGTCCAACAATAACTATATATCAGTCACTGTTATGCTATAAACAGTCTAATGAATGTGTTACTAATGAAACAATTAAGTTTAAATATGTGACTCATTTGGCACTGCACATCACCATATATTGTCAAAGGTTTGTGGACATCCAAACATGAATCTCTAAAATCAACTAACAACATTAATATGGCATTGGTATGTAACATCCCCTCTTCTGGAAAGGCTTCAAGGTCAAGGTCAAAACATGACTCCAGATTCACTTCCATCCCTCCATAAAAGCATTAGTAAGGTTGGGCAGTGAAGCTGATGATATATTAAAGGTGAGACAAACTTCAGAGATCTTGGGCATCCAGAATTTTATACTGCAGCATTAAGATAATATTTTCCATCTCTTGAACTGAAGAGCCAAGGAAAAAACATGGAATATTATCCCAAACCATTATTCCAGTTTTGTTTGGGATTCAGACACACTGAAACATGCCTCTGGTTCCATTGGCGGAAGTCTGGCATCATATCCGGCCTCTCTGCTCCGTCATGCCTTTGGCCTAGGTGCCTTGTATGTCAGGAAGGGCTGTCTTACTGGGCTGGGCTTTGGCCCTCTTTGACTGAAGTTGTGCATCCTTGCCTTGGACTAAGGACAGAGCTGGAGGAACATTGTCAGGGAGTTTTGTGGTGATCTGGGATGTTTGGTGCCATCTTCTTGCCCATCAAGTGCAATCGCCCAGTGTTGTTGATTTCTGGGAAGGTAGGTTGTTGTTGTCATGTGATCCCTTTTTGCCGTGTTGTCTTCTGGTTCTTCCCTTTCTAGATACATTGTTCTAGTTAGTGTTGCCTGAATCTCCCACTATACTTGCACAACGAGTCTATTAACAGTCTCTTTCCATAACATCACTAACTACATATTCTGTATTCTCTCTAAGCTCGTCTTCCAGTACCAATTCCAGTCCTCACAATAAGCTGCTCTTCCAATACCAGTTCCAGTCCTCGCACCATTAATCAGATCACATCAAAGAGTAGTAATGCTCCCCCATCCCCTTCTGCTGTTGACTGAGCATGCCATGCCACCAAAACTTACCTGCTGAGGACACAAGAACCTACAGTGACTCTGTTTCCTAGGCTAAATTACATGGAGACTCACTCATATTTTCTATTTTATAATATTTAATGTATTTATTATATATACTATTATATATACTATTTTATATGGCTTGCCATCAATGAGTGTGTTTACATACACTTAATAATCCAATCATAGTCACATTTCTGCAGTTCTCTGACTATTCAAGTGGTCGTGTATACAGCATACTCTGTTCTAGACATCAGATTAAGAAATCCGAAAGAGACAGCTGGATTTTATTCCAGTAATCAAATTTCTCAAAGCATGTATACCAGTAACCTGAATTCAATCGGTTTTCACAGTCTGTGCATGTACGCAAGCATAACCGAAACAGGTGCCAGGTCCGCTTATTCTAAAGACTTTGCTTTATTTGGGTTCTTTTTCCATTGACCTGTGGGATTATTTCGGGGGGGAAGCTGTGAAATGCAGTATATACGTGAGAAAATGTATAATTTGATTTTTAACATTAAAGTTTGAAGTTTACGCCACATCCTTCTGTGAGATTTTTACCTGAAGAAGTAGAAATTCTGATTACTGCAAGAGTCATGTAAACCCGGAGGATAACCATTATCTGATTACTCAAGTGCATGCATAACCGAACGTATTACTGACAAAATCTTATTTTCTGCAGTTATCGGATTATTAATTGCATGTAAACACACTCATTGACAGAACAGTGGATTCTGAATTATACCAGCAAATTCTAAAAAGAAAAATGTCAGGACATCTATCTGTGAACTGAATCTCAAGAGAAGGTGGGTCATGCAGCAACACAACAAACCTAAGCACACAAGCCAATCTACCAAAAATGGTTAAAGAAGAATGTAGTTAATGTTCCAGATTGGCCCCTAGAAAAGTCCTGACCTTATTCCAACAGAAATGTCAGCAGTTCATGAGAAAAAATCCAGCAACATACCAAAGTTGTAGCTCTTCTGTATGGCTAAAATTCCTTAAATTGATGTGCACAAGGGGTCACACCAGATACTGAAAGCAAATGTTCACACACTTTGGCCACTCATGAATATGCAATATTAGATAATTTTCCTGAAAAAATAAATGACAATGTATACATTTGTCTCCTTGGCTTAATCGGATTCTCTGTATCTATGTTTAAAGTCAAATCTGATGATGTTTTTGGTCCTATTTATGCAGAAATATCGAAAATTCCAAAGGGTTCACAAACTTTCAAGCATCACTGTAGCATTATGAATAGCTATCCATATCTAGCTCTAACTTGCATTTAAAGCTCCAGTAGAAAAGCCATGCTGCACAACCCAGCTCACCCTTTTTTCGGTAATATTTTCAGTTTTGAAAATTGCATTTCATTGGACTGCGGTTCTAGGCTTGTCCATCCTCTCACCGACAGCGATTGCCCATCAAGACTCAAAAGGTTCTTTTGAATTTTTTATGCTGTCTTAGACACCCTTGCTGCCTCGCTGTAATTTCCATCTCAAAGGTGACTTTTCTCTTTTCGTCAGCATCACATTTGGTACACGGTCACATCAGTATCTCCACAGCAATGTGTTGACACCAGACGAGTGTGGAACTGAACCTTATTCTTCATTCTTATTTTTGATGTGCCTCTGTTACTCTGACTTCACATGTGCTGCCATTATAGTGAAAGGAAGATGGAATATTTATGCCATACACTTCTGCTCTAGTGTTCATAATGCCCAGATCTAAAAATCGACTGAAATACAATTACCAAATAATAATTTGCAGTAGACCTAAAGTGAGGATCTACCCTTGAAATTAACAACCAATTAGGCGATTCCAGGGCGATCAGGAAAAATATTATTCAAGTACTTAATCATGTCACTTAATTTATTACTGAGATAAAATTATTAATCCAATTACTTGAAGAGAGTAACAAAGTATCTTGTGAAAAATGGATGTACGCGCTGCTGTGTGTTACATAGGGTAAAATTAGATAAAAGACATTGCACATGAATATTGGGGGGGAAAAATAAATAAATAAAATATCTCTATCATATTTGCCCAACAGTGGAAGCTTGGCAGTGGTGGGGAACCCTAACAGCTAATCTACCACAGACACAAGTCAAAAGAAATACACTGGATCCAATTTGATATCTGGAGCCCAATATCTGGAGACCGCAAAAGAAATCATCAGCTTTCTTTATTCAGTTAAGACCAATTAAAAATGATAAAATAAAAATAAAAATGAACCACCATGCAGCTCCACAATAAGGAATTGGTCTTGGAATTTTTTTGTAAAGTCATGGAAATTGATCAATAAAATGTGTACAACCCCTGTTATCTAGAGTCATATAAGAATATAATTATTTTAAACCCCTGTAGAGTGCATTCGCATTGCACAGAATTGCTTGCATCCCGAACACGGACATTTAAAAGCTTACAGATAACTACAGGTTTGTGCCATCCATCTGATCAATGTCCGTTCACTTTAATAACCAATTTTCCATAATGTAAACTGAATTAATCCATTCCAGACCCACAGGAAATCCACACTGTATAAGGCATTATATTCATTAATGGAGCTGTATAGTACAGGTGGCTCCCTCATTTGTGAAGGGGATATGTTCACAATAAGTTAAATGTATCCATAAACTGAGGAGTTTAACGAGTGTTTGGTCAGTACTGTATAACAGCAGAGCCTATGACAAGTAATGACAAATAAGTTAATGTTTAAGACATTAACCTACAGTCAGCCAACATAAATAATACAAAGCTTATTTGATAAGAAAGTGTTGACAAATGTCATGTAATTAGGTGAGTAATGGACTGAGAGTGAAAAGCTAACTATTCGTGAATTTTTGTGACATGCCACCGCAGTTCACCTGGGAGTCAGGATTTGCTTTCACAAGTAATAACATCTTCTGCAGAATGCCCTTGATCAAGGCCCTCAACACCACTTGGATTGTAAGACTGTATCATTTGTAAATTGCTCTGGCTAAAAAATAAAAAAAAATTAATAAATAAATAAATGTAACCTCTGTTCACCCCACAGCCTCACATGCAGCCCCATTAGCTTTAATTATAAAAAGCGGTTCAAGCTTAGGGTTAGCCTCTTTCTATGACAAAAGAAGAGCCCTGACATTACACGCTTTTAAATCATACTGAAAATGCTTCAATTTGAAGCTTTTAGTTCAATGTACCGTATTTTTCGGACCATAAAGCGCACCGGATTATAAGATGCAATATCAACGATCGGCTGCTAACGGGTATATGTTCATACATAAAGCGCACCGGGTTATAAGACGCATTAAATGAAACGAAACTCTCAAGTTCTGTCGGAAGCTCAGTTTGGTCTTTACCTGGCACAGGGCGTCGTCTTGCTTCCACCACGTCCGTATCATTGATTCGTTAATGTTGAATTCTCTCACAGCTGCTCTATGACCATGTTGTACTGCGTGACTGATAGTGTTGTGTTTGAAATCCGCTTCGAAAATAAATGAATGAATGCACGTACCCTAATGCTGAAGCACATACCGTATTACTCTGCGATGCTGCGCACTACGGTGGCCGTAAGCTTCGTAACTCACCAAGGCCGTGCTAAAACATTTTGACAGATTTATGAGCGCCGTGTACCATCTACAATCGGTTCTAGGTCAGAAAGCTCAACCAGAATTAATTCATACATTAGACGCACCGCATTTTATGGCGCACTGTCGATTTTTGAGAAAATTAAAGGATGTTAAGTGCGCCTTATGGTCCGAAAAATACGGTAAGTACTTTTAGTCTCTTAGCTCTACTGCTGCTCTTTTATCTTGCGAATTCAGCTTTTTTAAATTATATTACTATATGTATTATTCTTGTAGTCTTTACATCTTCCATAAGTCCAATCTTCACATTGTCTTGCTTGTAGGCACACTGACTGACCTAGTGTACTAAAGGAAACATATAAATGGACTTGCTTGTCTATAATTAATTATTATTAAGAATGTTCTTAATTAATTATATAACTAATTAATTGAGAATGTTCAAAGGTAAGCACACATGTTGACAACAAGCAAATCTCCCTGTAATTTCACTGTTTCCGAACAAAGTGCACCAATGGTTTTGCATGGTACAAATGAATAATTAAAATCCCAAACGTTCAGCAGTTGGTACCAGATTTAGCTTTATGCTGCACTGGAATTCACAAGATAAGATTTTGGGGAAGTAGCCTTGCACTCTGGTGTCAAACTGTTAAACACACATTTTCCTGGGGATTGTTTTTCGCCACCTACATGCTGATATTTAATGAATTAACTTAACAATGTCAACACAGTAATGTCACCACTGATAGTGTAAATATTGTTAGTGCAAATGAGTCACTATTAGTCCTCAGAAGGTTAGTGATAACAGTCAACCAAAAAGAAAATCAGGGAGAACCACGATAGCGCTCTAAATCAGACATAAGTTAAAAAATGAGTGTAGTTTGTTACAAATGAAGTTATTATTTTATTTTTTTTCTGTCTGTATACACACACACACACACACACACACACACACACACACACACACACACACACAACACCAACAGCGCCCCACACAACGCACCACAGCAAGTATGAGTGCAGGGTATGGAGTACGCGGAACCCAGTCACCAGTAAGGTAACATGTGGCACCAACGTGCCGTTAGGGAAAGAGATGCGGGGGAGTCTTAGTCGGCTAGTGTACTAATGCGGGGAGAATTGAGCGCCGTTGTGAGAGTATAGAACTGTGTGGAAAGAGAGAGCAGACACAGTACAGGGTTTACCACTGAAAACATAAGAATTGGAGTAAAGAAAACATGAGACAGCGGAAGTGTAACTCAAGTGAAGTTAGGGGGGAAAATAAAATCCCTGACTAAGAAATAATTATTCTTCATAAAATCACCTGTTCCACAATTATTGGCACCCCTAACAATTCTTAGGAAATAAATGTAATTAAAGAATTTCTGTCACTTCTACAGTAGTTTACGAAGTTACTGGGGTATAATTATGACGTGACACAGAGGCCATTTCTCTTCAACATGGGAAAGACAAAGGAACATAGCATTCAAGTAAGGCAGATGTGTGTTGACCTTTACAAGTCAGGCAATGGCTACAAGAAAATAGCCATTCGCCTGCACCTGTCCATATCTACTGTCAGAGGAATTAAGAAGTTTAAAGCAACTGGGACAGTGGTAAACAAGTCTGGACAAGGACGCAAGATTATTTTGCCACCACGCACAGTGAGGAGGATGATAAGAGAAATAAAAAGTTCTCCAAAGCTCACGGTTACAGAACTGCAACAAATGGTGGCATCTTGGGGTCACGTCTCCAAAACAACCATCAGGCGCTATCTACACGCCAACAAGCTGTTTGGGAGGCATGCACGGAAAAAACCTTTTCTCACTCACAATTATAAACGAAAACGTTTGGAGTTTGCTAAGCAGTACTGGAACTTCATCTGGGACCGTGTGCTTTGGTCAGATGAAACAAAGATAGAGCTTTTTGGCAACAAATGCTGTAAGTGGGTCTGGTGTAACACAAGAGCTGAGTATGCAGAAAAGCACCTCATGCCCACTGTGAAATACGGAGGAGGATCAGTGATGCTGTGGGCCTGCTTCTCTTCCAAAGGCCCAGGGAACCTTGTTAGGGTGCATGGCATCATGAATGCTTTGAAATACCAGGACATTTTAAAACAAAATCTGGTGGCTTCTGCCCGAAAGTGAGGATGGGAAGTCACTGGGTCTTTCAGCAAGATAATGACCCTAAACATATGGCAAGATCATCACAGAAATGGCTGACCACACACAGAATCAAGCTCCTCCCATGGGCATCTCAGTCTCCAGACCTCAACCCCATTGAAAACCTGTGGGGTGAGCTGAAGAGGAGAGTGCAGAGGAGAGGACCCAGGTCGCTGGATGATTTAGAGAGATTGTGCAAAGAGGAATGGTCCCTCTTTCTGTGTTCACCCATCTTGTGAAACATTATAGGAGAAAATTAGGTGCTGTTTCGTTGGCAAAAGGGGGTTGTACAAAGTATTAACATCAGGGGTGCTAATAATTGTGGCACACATTATTTGATGTTAAACAATTATTGTGGGATTTTTTTCCTACTGAATAAATGCACTTGAGTTAAAGGTTGGATTTTACTCTTTTTTTTCCATCGTGGTCCTAATATTATTTAGAAAAAAACTCAATTTATTAGAAGCTACAGAAACACATCTTAAACCCAGGGGTGCCAATAACTATGGAGGGCACTGTATATATAGGTATATATATACATATATATATATATATATATATATAGTATATATATATATATATATATAGATATATATATATATATATAGTGCATATAAGGCACTATATACAGTTAAAGAGTGTGGATTTTCTGAGATCTGGAACAGATTAATTCAATTTATATCATCACTTACAGTTTTTAGGGTTTTTTTTATTGCATGACCTTTCCAGGATTTGCATGACTATATGAAGCCTGAGATCAATATTCAGACATTTGAAATTCAGTCACAAAAAGTACATCATGTCTTTACAAATTTGTTCAGGTAAAAGTAACCCTACTTAAAAATACTTCATGAATAAATATATTTCAAAACGTTAAAGAAAATGTAACTAAGTAAATCTAGCAGGTTACTAACGACCTCTGTTTATGTCAAAATGCCAAATGTGATACTCAGTGAAGTTAGTCCAAATACATTCTCTAATGTAGTTCATGCTACTTCTGTGTGCTAATCCACCATACATCCTAAGCTTCACTGCTAGCTGGCATGTTTAATGGGCTCATAACTTCAACTGCTCTTCAGGAGAGCAGAATTTTTTTGCAGGCCTACAAAATTTAAATAGATTAAGCCCATATTATGACAAAAATCTTGCCTATATAAGCAGAGCACTTGACAGTGATGAAACAGATATGAGCTATTAATCGGATAAGGTGCTCATCTGTCTAGCTTGATAGAGGCTGAACAAAGTGCAGCAGAGTGTCATCGACTGCTGTACAGTGATTGGCTTATTTTTCCCCAAACCTGAGTACTACTTTAACTGATCAGGGTCTTGGCATTGGTAGTGGGATAGACACTATTCCTGGAGATAATGATGTACTCATAAGAATAATCTGGACAGGATGCCAGAAGTGGTGGACAGGGGGTCAGAAGTGGTGGTTCTTTGCATCTGAAATCTGACCTGGCAGGAAGGTACCACAATGGCCCAAACCCAGGTCACGGCAGTTTCACGCATTTTATTTACTTATTTATTTATTTATCTTTAATTGTTAAAATTGCTATTTTCTAAATACACAAAAGTCATGTTTTATTAATTCTCAACTAAAAAAATCAGTAAAAAAAGCATTTAACCTTGCTTGTAACTCACTTGTAATTATGAAAAAAGGTTAAGGTTATGCTTTTGCATTATAACAAAAACTGGACAGCTACAAAAAAAAAAAACAACAACGGCATGCCATGTTGACAAGCCTACACAATAAAATCCCACAGCTCTTAATGGGATGCAAAGAGTGGGCAATTTCACCAGCAGCTTTTAGCAAATCTTCTGACCTCTACAAATGGTTGTCAAGGTAACTCTAATCTCAGAAGCAGTCTGCCAAGTGAACTTTTTGACTAGATGGCAGCCCATTAACTCCACTTGTAAGTGCTCGTCTATAATCCAAGAATTGGAGAGAACTAGCAGAAAAAAAAGAATAATTACCTATAATAAATTTGAATAAAGGGTAAAAAGACAAAGGAGATAAACAAAAAGTAGAGATGGAGGCAGTGAGGGAGGAACAGACAATGGACAGAAAGAAGGAAGACAGAGAGAGAGCGCCATGTTAAGCTCTTAAGATTTTTACCGTCACTTTTGCTTTATGGTGACGTCAATATGCATGTCCTAAAAAAGTAACTATTAACCTTCAGCCCTTCATGCTCTTCTGTTCTTTCCTGACTGGGCACTAGGTGCAGACTGAGGCTTAGTCACATCTTCAATGAAGTTCTGTCAAGTCTGACCATATCTTATAATGAGCTTACATGACCTATCACTTCTATTACTATTGCTATTTCTCCTACATTAGATGTTTCCATTTAAGCATAATGGCACCTATAATGTACTGAACCTAAGCAGCTGTATCAGGAGAGAAATTTGATAAATGACATAGGACTGGGTGATATACCATGTGGGATAGAAATAAGTCTACTGTTAACGATTTAGCTACAGTACTGTGCAAAAGTCTTAGGACACAAGAAGACTTGCTATTTTATTAATGGTATAATGACTACATATAAAACATACTGTTGGCGATTCGACCCAAAAATGTCAAACTTGGTTTACGTCACTAAATAATGCTATTTTCCACGGATCTTCATTCCAATCTTTTTGAGCTTTAGCATATATCTCACACTTTTTAATCCTGTTCCCCTTCCAAAAAAAAGTGGTTTCTTGGCTGCAGACTGTAGAAGGTCAACTTAGAATGCCGACGAAGCTGCCAGATGCTGTTATTGCTCAAGTGTAATAGGAGGTCACACTAAATACTTGCCACTGTAGCCTATAGTAGCTGGGTTTTTTTCTGGGGTTGTTTTTTTCAGTTTCTAAAAAATGCATACAGATGTCCTGTATTTTTTGGTTGCATTCTAACAAAGAGGCTGATTAAAAATTATATATGGACGTTATACAGCTGCTTAAATTAATGGTATATGAAATCTAATGGCAACCTAAGACTTTTGTACAGTACTGCATATCATTTATACTGCAGCATTTATTGATCATTTGCACTTTGCTATAAACAGTGCTGGAATAGGCAGGGATCTCATATATTTAATATGTAAGGAAAGATGGCAGAGCAGAGACATGTCAAAGACAAAGGACTCCTCACAAACAACTACAGAACTTCTGTTGTGTGGGTTTGTCTTACAAACCACACTTTTTATCAAAAGTTGTCTGCTCAAGGGTAGCTTTCGGCAGCAACACCAGCAATCTTTTTAACCTTGTTAAAACTGAAGTATGTCAAGCACTAAAATGAAAGGCAAAAGATGTGACACCATCCACTGGTGAAACAGTCTTGGGTGTTAATCCAAAAAGTCGCCACACATTCAGAAAGGACTGGTTAAATTCTTTGCTAACGCAACATCATAGGTCAAGAAATCTAGCATATAGAGAAACAAATTCCATTGCATCTCATATCTGTAAGGACAGGGTCCCAACTTTACACACTTGAAAGGGAGCGGTTCAGAAAGCCAACCAAAACCCTTGCTTTGAGGTATGTAATGCCAAGCTACAGGGAAATTATATAGTGAAAGAACTGCAGACTATTATCTTTTTCTGCTATATCAACAGTGACAGTTTTATATTTCTACTGCTTTAAGCAGTATTTTAATGGTTACAATGCATGTGTATTCTGATTAATTTACAAACTACAGCTCAAAACATTGAGATTAAGCTACTTTAAAGTAGATATTTATTAATCAGAGGATTAATCAAAAATATAATCATTTTAATTTATACCATCTCAAAACTTCACTTCCTTTCAAAATTACGATATTGTAATACAATGAATGGCCGCATTATTACAAACACCTGCCCATTCACAATTGGATCATTTCTGTTAATCAGACTTCAAACTTCGCAGAGCAAGTATTTCAAAAACTGACAATCTTGTTGAGTTTTCTCATGTAAAAATGCTGAAAGTATACTGAGAATAGTGTGATCAAGGAAAAACATTTAGCAACTGGGAATCCTATGGACAAACAACTTGTTGAAGAAAGGGTTCAGAGGATGCCAAGAATCATTCTGAAGAACAAGCGGTGCGCAGTCAAGCTGAATATCAGTGCCGGTGCTCCAACTAACTTGTCCGAACATACAACTTGCCATTGTTTATCATGGATGGGCATAACACCAGATGACCAGTTGGAGAGCCATTACTGTCTAATAAACACAGAACAACAAGTGGGCAAAAGAGAACAAGAAGTAGATCACTAAGCACTAGAGAAACATCCCCCAGTCTTTTCTGCTGCACCATGCTGATGAGAGGTTCAGAATTTGGCACAAGTAGCATGATTGACTACTTGAACTGATGAATCATTCCAGGCTAGTAGAGGTGGAGTAATGGTGATGTGAAATGTTTTCCTGGCACGCCAAGTTCATCCCTTCACAGCCCCTATTTACCCTATGACAAAAGGACACTGAGTATGACAATGTGCCATTCCACAATGGTCCCACAATCTTGGACTTGTTCCAGGAATATGACAGTGAGTTTCCCTTGTTTCCCTTGGCTTCACAGTCCCCAGATTATAATCCTATAGAGCCTCTCTAGAATGAGATAGAACAGGATGTTCCGAGAATGTCTGTACTTCCATCTAATTTGGGACAACTGCGAGAAGCTATCCTGTGTGCAAGGGACAATATTCCTGCAGAACGACTTGAACACCTAGTAGGATCTATGCCATAATGAATTGCTGTGGCTCTGAAGGCCAAAGGTGGTCCATGACCTATTAGATGGGTATCTCCAATAAAGAGGCCATTCAGTGGATGCATCTTCGCTGAGATATAAAATTGCATGAACAGTGAAAGAGAATTTTGGCCTTATTGCCCAGTCCTATGTTGGAAATGTGTCACACTGAATACAGCAAGTCCTCGACTTACGACGCAGATCCGTTCCTAGGTGGCGTCGAAAACCGATTTTCGGTGTAACTCGGAACATACGTACATACTGTACGTAAATAACATACTGTAAGCACTTATCCTATCCTAACACCTATCCTAACACAGTAATTATCAAAAAACGAGCCGCTTAACCGTGTATTCTTCCGCCACGCACACCAAACACGAAGTTCGCGTTATGACGTTTACGACGCAAAACCACTTAAGTGCGAAACAAGGCTTTATACAGTAAATGGGAGATGCGTCGTAACCACGAAACGTCGTAACTCGAGACCGTCGTAACCCGAGGACTACCTGTATATTAAAATACAGTGGTACCTCAGCTCGAGGTCAGGCTAGCTCGTCATTAGTTCATTCCAGAAGGCTTGTCGAGAACTGAAAACAAGTACTTATTCCTGACACATTTAACTTTAACATTTAATTTATTTAAGTCAAACTTACTTAAAGGATACTATGATAAGTAATGATAAGTAAGTTAATGTTTAAACTAACTACAGTTGGCCAAAACCATTAAATGCAAACTTTTTCTTTATAATAAAGTGAGTAATGGATTGAACGTAAAAAGTAAAATCTCTTCCTCTACTGATGAACTAGGGGCACTAGCCTAGCTGCTAAACTAACTGCAGCCTGTGCTCTGGAGCCTTCAATAAGAATTCTCTACTGCACTAAGAATCCAGTACTGTAGATGTAAATATAAAACATAAAACATGACAAAAATAATGGAGATCTTCTCTGAGGGCTATTGTGAACCTGAATCACTGTGTACTGAATCAAGACTCGTGACTCGTTAATCGAGTTTCAGCTGAAATTGAGTCGCATGGCTCGACTCGTACAAGTTTAGGAAAGTGCGCCGAGAACCGAGACAAATTTTACTAGTCAAAATATGTTGAGAACCTAATTCAATGAGTTCCGAGGTGATAGAGAACCGAAGTACCTCTGTATTCAAGACAGTATATTATACTGGCGATGTCTGATTACACGGCTATAGGCTTGATTTTATGCCACCATAGTGGGTATGGGCAAAACGGTCTTACACTACTTGTAGTATGTGTCCTGAAGCAGTTAAACACTATGGTGAAATCAACAGTAAGCATGCAATGTAAGTCCTTTCATTAGGCGAGGGGCAGCAGCACTGTGAACATCAGCTGCACTTCATTGTTATGAAGGTAATATACTATGCTTCTGCACGACTCACCTGCTGGGTAGACGAATCTGCTGTCAGCTGGGGCAGACACAAGGGAGTCAACAATGTCAGACCTTCTCTGAAGAAGGGTGGAAATCATCTCAAATCCCTCAGGACCAAGGAACTCAAATAACTGAAGGTACAGGAGAGAAGAGAAAATCATCACTACATCAGACCAAATGTGTTAGGGAAAGAAAAAGAATTCCTGCCGCAGCCAGAACATCAAGCTCTGTGTATGCCAAATACGAGTGCCTGGTAGTTATCATGACCCACAGTTCCAGTAGGGTGCAGAATCGCATCTGCTGCTCAAGCTGCTGAAAACAGACACCTGGCACTTAGCACCAGCGAAATACTGAGTCAACCTTTTATACCCTGCACAGAGCATGTTTAAAACTCAAACTTAATGAGAAAAGAACAGCAAACTTATCACTTATGTACTACATCATGGCATGGGCTATGTGCATATGCGTGCGCAGTGATTTTCAAAATGCAGAGCAGTTCATAAGTAATTGAACAGTGGCTTTTTATTTCAGCTAAAACCCCTAGTTCCAGACGTTTACATAAAAGAAAAGACTTTTTTAAAAGCAGGATGTCAGCATTAATTATTGCAGCTCTTACAATGGAATGGACAAGTCATTCAGCTGAGCTGACACATACTGTAACTGCTTTGGACTTGCTGAAGAACAGGTAGGGCTGCATTAAAAAAAAAAAAAAAAAAGACTTTTTCAGCATTCAGTAAAAGCTATAGCTGAAACACTAACTATTTTTAGTTAATGTCATGTAAGCACCAATGGCTATGGAGAACACTCTAGTGTATATTAGTTTCAGTACACTAGTTGAACAGAAGTAAAGTGTCAGTACTATGGCTATCAAAATTAACACGTTAACAACGTAATACATTTTAAATGATATTAAGCGTATTTTTGTTCCTTGACCATGCAGGGCACCAGAACCCATCGACTAGATGCTAAATGTCCTAAATGCTAACCACTTTTCCCTACTTATCCTGTACAAGACTATTAAACTATAGGGGAAATAACTGTAAACTAAAACAGAGGTCAAAACCTAAGACCACTAGTGAAAATACGAATGTGTGGAATTCTCTTCTAATTTGACACACTGTTTTGCAATACAAACACATCATCAGCATAACAATTAGAGATGCACTGATTGCAATTATATTGCAAGCGTTAATATTGCTCTGAGAGTTTTCAGACTTGTTCCTCTGTGGCTTACTTTCATCATGCATACTGCAAACAGCACTTACTGTGAAGAACTAGAATGCTGAAGACATGGCTGTAAACTAAATGGCACTATCACTGCTCCTTCACTACTACTGCACTATATAGGAAGAGACTACTTGGTGCACTAAGTAGTAGCATTGAAGCACAACTGAAATCGAACACTTCCTCGCGTCAGCACCAATCTGTGTCAGAAACAAACACAGTTTAAAGATCATGGGGATCAGATCAACTCATTAGAAGCTCTTTTAAGTCAATTACTTTGCAGCTATTGTTCACCTATTACAAATAGGGTCAGTCTGCAGGTTTTGAACAGAACATTTCATACCAAGCATCAGAAATAAGTGAATGTGTCAGAGGTCAGTTTTTTATAAGCAAAGAGGGGCTTTCTCAGCCTCAAACTTCTATAAGGTGTCCAAGTGGGAAATGCACAGAGCTCTAGCACTTAGTCAAAATAGGGTTATCTGTATCCAAACCACGATCAGGCAGACCAAAAGCGACCCCGTTAACAGAAGACCAGTACATCAAGTTCTCTTCACTGAGATACAGGACTGCAATTTCTGCACGGATACAAAATGTACACTGCTGAGCAAAAAGCAAAATACTAAGCTATTGATGGTCTCAACAGCAAATAACGGGTCAGGAAATTGGCAAGAACTCAACAAAGATAAAGTAACTTGACATGTGATAGTCTTTCCCTTAGATTTTCAGAAATGTGCATGTCTTGTGGGTTTGTTTTCTTTTATTTAATATTTCATTTCAGCATCAATGGCTATTTAATGGCAGACACAAGGTTACATCAGAACTAGTCCTATTTACTCAGTTAAGGCCAATTTAGCATAATCAATTAACCTAATGTATGTGTTTGTTCTGTGGGAGGAAATCAAAGCACCCGGAGTAAACCCACATGGACACTGGGTAAACATGAAAACTCCAAGTCCAAGGTCAAAATCGAACCCAAGACGCTGGAGCTTATGTATTGTGGGTCTAGTGTTGTTCCACTCAGTGGTAATGGTCTCAAACAGTTGACCAGTAGTTGAAAAATTCTTTCCAGTTAGTGTATGTTTGAAGTGAGAACAAAAATTCCTCAAAGGTTCAAATTTGGCCTGTCATGAACTAGTTCTCAAGCCACTTCTTGGTGGTCATCCAGGAACAAGTGCATTGTCTTGTTGAAAAATACCGTTATCGTTCCTCTTTAGAAAGCAAATTTTCAGTTGTGGGAGGCAAGCCTTTTTACATATATTAGTCTACTTCAGGTGTGCCCAAAGTGAGGCCCAAATGAGACTTGTGGAAAGCTTTTAATTGACCCATGGCATCAGTCTTAAGAATACATTGATAGTGGCCCACCAGCAAATTGCAATTTTTAACTGCAATCTGCAGTTGCATAAATATTACTTGATCTATACATTTGTGAGCTCCTTTTGTTATTTTAAATACAATATTATGCATAATTTATGAATAATGCTTTTGGAAAGCAAGACTGGCCCTTAGGTATTTTGCCATGGTCCAATCTGACCTCCTTTGAAAAAAGTTTGGACACCCTGGTCTACTTCAAACCATTAATTGACTTTTCACCATGAAATTGCCAACCAGTATCTGCAGCTAAAAAGGCTAAAAATTGCTGCAGTTGGCCTGATGAAGACCAGCTGTTTCTGACAGCAATTTCTGATATTTTATCTTTATTGGAGCAGATTTCTCCTTCGTTTACAACTCAAGACAGCATATTGTGGATTTATAACTGCCACTCAAGTGCTTGTTTTCAGCCTTGTGATAGCCAGATTACCGATTAACAACTAATCTTAAATAACACAAGAAACAAGATAATGTGGAAGATTTTGAACACCAAGACATGTTAGTTTGAGTTTTATATGAAACATTTAAATCTGAGACATACAGACATTTCACAGTAAGTGACCGGACAATAGAGTCCTACTTACTGATGAATTCTAGATTGTTATTTGTTTGATAGTAATAAAAGTGCTTATGGTTCCATTAGAGGTCTTTAAAGTGCAGTGGCGTAGGTTTCATTTCAACTTTTAAGGGGGTGGCATACAGATCACACCACCCCACCTACACAACAGCCTGCTTGACAGTCACTAAATGTAGCTAGATGACAATGCGAAAATTTGCATATTCATAATGTAATTACTTCGTATTTACAGTGGGGCAAAAAAAGTATTTAGTCAGCCACTGATTGTGCAAGTTCTCCTACTTAGAAAGGCGAGAGAGGTCTGTAATTTTCATCATAGGTACACTTCATCTATGAGAGAGAAAAAAAATCCAGGAAATCGCATTGTGGGATTTTTAAAGAATTTTGGTAAATTATGGTGGAAAATAAGTATTTGGTCACCCACAAACAAGCAAGATTTCTGGCTCTAACAGACCTGTAACAACTTCTTCAGGAAGCTCTTCTGACCTCCACTCATTACCTGTATTAATGGCACCTGTTTGACCTCGTTATCTGTATAAAAGACACCTGTCCACAGACTCAAATAGTCAGACTCCAAACTCAACCATGGCCAAGACCGAAGAGCTGTCGAAGGACAGCAGGAAGAAAATTGTAGACCTACACCATGCTGGAAAGAGTAGAACTTACTGGTAAAAACCCAACTCGTCGTGTTTGGATGAAGAAGAATGCCGAGTTGCATCCCAAGAACACCATACATAATATGAAGCATGGGGGTGGAAACATCATGCTTTGGGGCTATTTTTCTGCAAAGGGGACAGGACGACTGATCCGTGTTAAGGGAAGAATGAACAGGGCCATGTATGGTGAGAGATTTTAAGCCAAAAACTCCTTCCATCATTGAAGATGGAACATGGCTGGGTCTTCCAGCATGACAATGATCCCAAACACACCGCTCAAGCAACAAAGGAGTGGCTCCGGAAAAAGCATTTCAAGGTCCTGGAGTGGCCTAGCCAGTCTCCAGACCTCAAACCCATTGAAAATTTGTGGAGGGAGTTGCAAGTCCATGTTGCCCAGCGACAGCCCCAAAACATCACTGCTCTAGAGGAGGAGCTACATAAAGAAATGGGAGAAAATACCAGCTACAGTGTGTGCAAACCTGGTGAAGACTTCCAGGAAACATTTGACCTCTGTCATTGTAACATAACCTTTGTTGGCAAAGTATTGAGCTGAACCAAATTTATTGACCAAATACTTATTTTCCACCATAATTTCCAATTAAATTATTTCAAAATCCTACGATGTGATTTCCTGGATGTTTTGTCTCATTTAGTCTCTCATAGTTGAAGTGTACCTATGATGAAAATTACAGACATCTCTCTTCTTTCTAAGTCGGAGAACTTGCACAATCAGTGGCTTCCTAGTTTTTCGTTGCTTCTCTCTTACTCCATGTACAGGATAATCCAAACTAACTATGTGCATATTTCAAAATAACAGCAGTACGTACATAGTGCATAATGAATTGAAATTTAGAAAAATCACAAAATGGAGTTAAACTATGTGCTATACACATTCATATCTCTGTGAGCTGCCACATCGTATCTATATGCTGCTCCTTCCCCCAGAGCAGAGGAGGCACGGACGAGGAGTTGTGCGTCTCGCCCACGGGACTTTTTGGCGATTCTTTTGTTTGGAGTAGCTATAGTGTGTACAAAAAGTCTTTACACGAGTCTTTACATCACCCTCAATCCTAAAAATCAGTACTATTACACTCCTTGTCCACTCTTCAGATTCACCTTCTAACACATTGTCAAGCACACAGTACTGCCATCTCTCCTAAACATTTGCCAGCTGCCTTTCCACTCCATTCATTTCATAGCCGTCCTCAATTTTCCCACTGCGCACTCCATTAGTCACATCCACCATAACTGCTCCACCTAGTAGATGTAAAGTCAGAGACAGTAGCTCATCCAGCAGCACTGCTATGTCTGATCCACTCATGCCTGCACATCACCACTACATCAGTGTCACTGCAGTGTTAAGAATGATCCACTGCCCAAACAGTACTTGATGTGTGGTGGTCCTGACCATTACAGTACAGAGTAAAGAGAACTAACAAAGTATGTAGAGAAACAGATGGACTACCATGTGTAATTGTAGTACTGCAAAGATCAACTGATAAAATGGACAAAGAGCACATAAATAAGGAGGTGTACCTAATAAAGCAGTCAGTGAGTGTACTTAAGGCTTTTAAAGCACAACGCATTATCAAGACTATATAAACACACAACTTTTACAGCAATTAGTCAGTTTAATTTAAAGAGGCATAAAAAATACTTCGTTGTAACTTTCTTTGAGTTCAGCAGGGACAAACATAGAATGGTATATGCTCCTCATTCACTGGTACATGTTGGACTGGCTTTTAATACAAATTATCTGATAAACAGCTGGTTTAAAAGAAACAACCACAAAAACAGCAGTCTTTTTCTTAAAATAAGTGAGCTTTCAGGGTACATGGGCTTAATGGATAATAGGCTGGGGTGGGCAATCTCCTAAAAACTATAATATCACAATCTTTTGGGGTTGAATCACAATCTATGAGAACATCATTCTTTTACATGTTTTTTTTTAAACACCTAACCCCAACTCATTACTCTATACTCTCTATAAAAATACAGCTCAAACAACTACAAATAAACTTTAATAAGATACACTTCCTAACAAAATAGAAGTCCTTTCAGATTGTACATATCACCACCATGTTCTAGGTATCCTTGAGTAATATAATAATAATAACAACAACAATAATAATAATAATAATAATAATAATAATAATAATAATAATAATAATAATAACAGCAATAAAAATAACAATAACATTACCAGCAACAACAACCACATTAATAATTATAATAAAGACGTTCTTATGCTGGTTTCAATCATCTCTCTACTTTTTGTGTACGTCAGAGGAGTTGTGATTATGATGGGTACCCTATCCTTTGCCAAGTAATGTCACACCATCAGCAATGTCTTTTCAACACTTAAATTTTGATTCATATGGAGCTTCTTTTTTTTTTTTAACCACTATTGCTTTTTTAAACCTTTGAGGTTCATACAGTTATAACTGAGGTGGTTATAGAAATTAAACAATACCCCAATAAAATTTGTTAAAGATTTTATTTTCTGAGATGTCTTTATACAGTGGTGTGAAAAAGTGCTTGCCCCCTCCCTGACTTCCTATTTTTTTGCATGTTTGTCACACTTAAGTGTTTCGGAACATCAAACCAATTTAAATATTTGTCAAAGACAACACAGGTAAACACAAAATGCAGTTTTTAAACATGTATCGTGAGATTTTAAGCCAAAACCTCCTTCCATCAGTGAGAGCATTGAAGATGGAACATGGCTGGGTCTTCCAGCATGACAAGTATCCCAAACACACCGCTTGGGCATCAATGGAGTGGCTCCGGAAAAAGCATTTCAAGGTCCTGGAGTGGCCTAGCCAGTCTCCAGACCTCAACCCCATAGAAAATTTGTGGAGGGAGTTGCCCAGCGACAGCCCCAAAACATCACTGCTCTAGAGGAGATCTGCATGGAGTAATGGGCCATAATACCAGCTACAGTGTGTGCCAACCTGGTGAAGACTTCCAGGAAACGTATGACCTCTGTCATTGCCAACAAAGGTTATGTTACAAAGTATTGAGTTGAACTTTTGTTATTGACCAAATACTTATTTTCCACCAAATTTACATTAAATGCTCTAAAAATACTACAATGTGATTTCCTTTTTCTTTTTTAGACAAAGGTGTTTATTATTAAGGGAGAAAAAAAATCCAAACCTACGTGGCCCTGTGTGAAAAAGTGATTTTTCACACAGGGACCCTCAGTACATCTGACAGAGAAGCAGGATGGTTGTTTCGACCACCTAGCTGTTAGTTGGTGTTCTGTGCATTGGTTCAGTGAGGGCACGCTACGGCCCAGACAGACCACTAACATATAAGATAACTTCATCAACTGACAAAGCACAAGCAGCTCCCACAGTTAATATGCAACCCAGACAGAAGTGGATGTCACCAAAGTTGGGTACGAGTACGGAGTTTTTGTGGTGTCCATCCAATCCTGCCTTTGTCGTGAAGCGACACACTGTCTCAACTTCTGGTGTGACGATCTGGGGCACCACCACATACGACAGTCAGTCACCCACAGTAGTGATACAAGGGACACTAACTGCTCAGTGAAATGTGAAGGACATCCTTCAGCCACATATTGCCTCTCATGGCAGGGCTTCCAATTGTCATTTTTCAGCAGGATAATGTTTGCCCACATACAGTAAGGTATCCCATGTCCCAACTGTCTCTGACAAATTACAACAATTCTTTGGCCTTCCTGGTCACCAGATTTATCGCCACTTGAGCAGTTATGGAACAAGGTGTGATGCCAGCTTCAGCAACCTACATGTCTGCAGGATCTACAGACCCAGCTTCAACATCTGTGGGCAAATGTGCCACGGGATACCATACAGAAACTGTACGTCTCCATGCTCAACCGTATCTCATCTTCTATCCAGGCTAGAGGAAGCCCAACAGGGTACAAGAGCTTCCTTTCAGTTGTACAGTATTCCCCAATAAATGTATCCTTTGACCCAAATATTGTGATCACTTACATATATCATTACGTTCATACATATAAAGTTACATTCGATTCCAACAACTCCTTCTTTGTGAGTTATTTTGTCAATGAGTGTATACATGTCCCTAAAACAAATGCACCTCCTCCAGAATATAGTCAAGATCATCACTCAGGGACACGGATTGAATCAAACCAACCCCGTCAGGAAGCCAGAGGAATTAAAGGCTTACAGACCAAACACTGTGAATAAGAGGCTGGATGATGTTAAAGCATTTTACTCAGTGCACTAATCCCACACTCTTTCCCTGTATCACTACATGGATTCTCCTGAGGAGGCCTGTCATCAGGCCAGATGATGGCCAACTCAGGGACAGAAGGACACAGAGCAAACCACCTGCACAAACCAGAATGTTTCCATCTCCACTTGCCTCATCAGATAAAGAAAACCCATTATGGTGTAACACTTTAGCTGTTAGTGCATCTACGTATAATAACGCTATATCTAGGGGCTTTAAAGAGTAAAACATATCATCTCTTGGGACTTGACACTGTAGAGTATGATGATACCATATTTTAAATGGCCTTAAATAATAACATAATTAAGCCACACTGATGAAACACTGTACATAGCTGTGAAATACTGCAACAGACCCCTGACAAGGTTTATAAACTGAGCAGTATATAATGATTAATTGTTTAAAGTGCTTCATTTCTGAGAAACTACCCAAATGGCAAAAGAAAATGTCTACGTTTTACACTCATTTAAAAGAGCATTTCAGAAAACACACAGTGTCAGGCTACGTACCAAACCTCTAATAAACTGCACTATTTTTACAACAAGAATATTTGTAAAACATGGAGAAATACTGTAATAGGTGCCAACAAACTAATGGGATTGCACACATGGGTATTAAGAGAATTGGCTAAAATTGTTAACAGCTCCATCTCAAGGCAATTCTAACCTGATAGAATCAGTGCTGTAACTGAAGCATTTACAGCATTTAGCAGACGCCCTTATCCAGAGCGACTTACAATTGATACAATCTTACAATCCAAGTAATTGTGGGTTAAGGGCCTTGCTCAAGGACCCAACAGTGGCAGCTTGGCAGAGGTGGGATTTGAACCCTGGACCTTCTGGTCCATAGTCCAGTACCTTACCTGCTAACGTGTGTTGAGAAAACATTACATATATCATTTTAAGTCAAATAAAGCAACACATTTTCACCTAAAACATCTATTGTCTATCAATTCATAGCCCAGCGTGCATTAACTCAAGCTTCATTGTCTACTAGCTCTTCTTGACACTTTCCTTTCAGTCTAAACGCAGTATTTGCAGTGGCAGAAAATGTCATTTTGAAAGTACAAATGTAAAATATTAAAAAGGTGGGGCTGCCACTTTGCTACCATTTTGCCTCCCTGGACCTCTCTCTGGTTTGAGGGTAGTAAGTGAAAATGCTTTCAACTTCGCCATTAACTTTGGAATCACTTGCAGAGAGAAGCGTGGTGGGCTTTGCAGACAAAGGACATCCCACATCTAAGGACGCCAGTGGGAGAGTTAGGTTCCAAATGTCACCTACGTGAGAAACATTCAAAGCAGTTGTAGCTAAAGTGCAAGACCTTGTTCTTTAAACTTGGCTATGGTGGTAACAGTTTGCTGCAAGAGAGATGAAAAAATAAGCAAATAAACAAGAATACAGAAAAAGAAACTATAAAAGAAAGGGGACTCTAATACATTCTGGGTGGTACACTGATTGCAAATTCAGCAGCACATCAGACTGCCTCAGACATGAGCATTTTCAAATTTTGCCATACTCAAGATCAATTCTATCCCTGTATGGAATGTAATTGTTTCTTATACAGACAAATTCTAACATACGCCTGTGCAAGAAGGCCTTGCAAAACGGGTGATTCCATTATTGTACTTAAGTTTTATGTTAGAAATTCAGTAATTTAACTTGAGTAAATGTTTAACAAAGAAAATAGGTAGTGGTCAAGTATTTAAGTCAAAACTAAGAACTTGCACTGACATGCCAAACATTATGAATCATTATGGTTTGCTTTGATGTTTGGCATGTGTCAAATGAAAACACCATGTAACAATTTTCAAAAAAAAATGTTGTTCCCAGTTGTTAAGTGTGTTTTCCTGATTGTTTGTACCCTAAATGAATAGAAAAAAGTTATTATTCCCTGTAAACTTTGCATTTGTGGTCAGCACAATGATATTTTGAAATTGATCTATTTTTAGGATATTGCCATATTTCCAGATACTTAAGAAGCTTCCTGAATTGTGAACTATCAAGAAGTTTTCTAAGAACTGTCCAGAATTAATCTAAGAACTGTCCTGGACGGACAGAATTGTAGGTAGTTGTATAACTACAGTTATATAGGGCCATATAGCCCTTCCTGATAGACGGAGAGACATGATCTAATGATTGGGATTGCATAGTTAAGTGGGCAACAGCCATCACAGACAAAGGGGAAGTGACCTAGACAGACAGGTGTGAATTCATTCTCTATTCAGATTCTGATAACGACAGTATTCACACTTCCCCCCACACCCATTACAGGAGGAGCTTAGGAAGGACCACTACTTTCAAATGTAGATATTGTGTGTTACTCTGCTACCGGGTGATCAGTCTTGCTCTGCTGAATCCTCAGTACACTCTTGTACTTTGGTACTGCATGGAATAAAGATTGACCATTTTTATCGAGTTTGGAGAGACATCCTTTTTCCTTACAGTACACAGCAACTTAGTCCATTTCGATGGCATCAAGAGGTTACATACATCCAGCAGACGCATTTTGCTGTGTATGTGGCCATTTTATAAAGACAAGAGTAAAAGTACTCTGTGGAAGCATCTGCTAGTGTGTGAGGCCTACAAAGCATACTTCGGCATGCCTGTTGGTGACCTGTTTTCTTATAATAAAAATTCATAATTTTCGTTGCCGTGGTCACAAAAGCGAAGTTTATGATGAATGTAAGCAATTTTTTATTTGTTTTAGACATAAGCGATTGGAATATAACATTAAAAAGCTGGGAACAAAACTTGTGTTACATAGTGAAATCCACAGGAATGGCCAGACCCAGGACGTCACACTCCCCCCACCAGCTTCTCTCCACAGTGCATCCTTGTGCCATCGTTTCCCAAGATAAATGGCACACGTATGGCGTCAAAATACGGAAAAGTTCTGAGAACCAAAAAACAGAAGTCGTCATAACCAATAAATGACATTTTTTTAATTGAGAAAACTGTTATCAATATTGAGAGTTCTAAAATCAGGTCTGTAAACATAATATTTCTGTATTTAATCGTCTATTTTGTATTTTAAATTCTTGAAGAATCTGTTTTCGCTTTCGTTGCGCCTTTTCTCAGTTGCTCTTCTCCCAGTTTCTCTCACTTTCGCCTCAAAAAGTTTCTCTCTTTTGACTTTTAACACTACCTAGATTAACCAGTTAGTAATCTGACTCTAATCCTCTTTGACGAACTGTGCATTACTAAAAGACATAATCGTTACAACTAGCTGATGTGAGAAAACAAACACACAGCTTACCTGTGTTTGCCAGTCCACCATTTTCCAATCGGAGTAAAAGACTGGCGCGATTTCGCTGACGGGGTGTGTAGAATGAACTGGATGGGCGGGCTTGACTCCAGCAGCCAACGACGGACTAGATCCCGCCCCCTCCGTAAAATTGGGGCCAGAAGTCAAAAGCGAGAAACTTTTTGAGGCAAAAGTGAGACCGAGAGAAGAGCAACCAAGATAATAATAATAGTATTCTTAACTACAAAATGTCATTTATTGGATATGAATTCTGTTTTTGGTTCTCAGAACTTTCGACCCTATCTTGACCCCATTCACATGTACCACCAGCCATCCGCATGATGACTGTTTAAACAAAATAACTAAATAAACTTAAATGAAAAAGCACCAGCATGATTCTTTTGTTTCATTTAAAGTACCGAGTGCCAGAAAACCTGGCCCCAGCAAGAGAGTTGTTGAAGTATACAATGGAAAGGATTAGAAAGCTTCTTCAAGAAAGAAATCCAGCATGGAGCATTATATCCCTGTCAGCGTCTAAAATTTGGTGCAAGCATAAACAAAAAGGGAAAATTTGAAAAGTTAAACATACGGCTAGACCACTTATGACATCAAATCATCAAGACAAATAACCAAATATTCAGCAACTAAAATAAAGAAGTGAAAAGATCGAATCATTAATACCGAACAATGATTCTTTTGATGACGTGATCAAATTGCAAGCAGGGTGGTGGAAGTCGCTCTTTGTAAATGCAGCAAACATGTCAGCTGTGTGGAAGCAGGGCTCTGGAGTACGAGTTCTTTGTTCGCATGTGCGCCTTCTTTTTAAAGACATGTGAAAGGAATATTTACTTAGGCTCACTTGAATGAAACGAAGCCTTGACCTGAATGCGCTAGTGCTTTACCGAGTACTCATCGGGTCTGTCAAGTTACCTATTGAGTGCCCTTGCTGCCTACGTCCAATGTGGGGCATTCTCTTTTTAAAGCTTCCTAAACAACAATGGAACCCTATGACAGTTTAATGAGACAGTCTACTGTGTTACTGATTGCATCACTGCTTGTTTAGATCGTCTGCACGAATGCTAGCAAAGCGTTTAACGAAATTTAAATCTTTCCTTAATGCTTCTTTTTGGAGGAACAACATAACACACGAGGAACGGATCAAATGTACACAGAAGCTAATACTAGGACTAACATAAGGGAAATGCACGCTCTTCTGTCTGAGATTTGTGCTTTAGCACATTTAGCTGGTAACTGGTTATAATTTATTGGATTAAAACTAGCGACAGTCAAAGTGTTAATATGTGAAATTCCTAAAAAGTACATTTACATAATGACATACATATTTAACACCTGAGACACAGAACAGCAAGTGCAGTGTAATTCAGTCTTTTATTTTTAAGTTATTTTAAGCTATTAAATGATTTTATATGAAAATTATTTTATATTATTTTTATGAAAAGCAAGAAAAAAATTCATTTAGGCTATTTAATTTATTCAACAGTGAAAAAAGTGGCAAAATTACGGAAAAACTGCGTAAAACCATATTTGTAAAATAAACCATTTTGTTCGGTTTCGGGAACAAACTTCATTTCGGGTAACTTCATCCCTAGTAACGAGATAATCAGCATTATTCGATCAGCAAGTGATCATAATGTATTGGCAAATCTGTTATAATACAAACAGCTGCAATACAAAGACTGTGCAGCCTTTGGAAGTACCCATATGTCAGTATGAAATAATCAGAAACTTCTCTTCTTTCCCATAATAGACAGATTATTAACAATTGTTAATAATAATTGACTCTCACCTCATTCTGCAGCTCATCATCACTCTTGGTAGAGGTCAGCATCTCAAACAGGGAGGTACAGAGCTCCTCAGCACTGGATGAGCCCATATTGCCTCCACTGAGGTATTTCTCCACCTCTTTTCTGAGGATGGTGCCATCAGCACTGCTGCTCTGGCTGGCACCCATAGAGTGTTCCTGGGCCCTCTCTAATTCAGCATTACGTCCATCAGCATGGCTGTTCAAGAAGTTGTTGAAGTCCAGGCTACGTTCCATGTCACTTTCCTCTTCCCAGGGTAGAGTGTCCGGACTATCAAGTATGTACGTGTCAAAGGAGAAAGCAATGTTGCGTCCAAAGGAAACTCCATGATCCATGGAATTGATGGAAGTCTGAGCCTGGATGAAAGCCTCTACCTGAGATTCTCCGAGCTGAGCCACCAGTTGGCCCACAGCAGCACAGGCAGCCTCGGCTGCAGAAGCCGGAAATGGGCCAAACATCTGCTTAATGGCCCTGGTCTCTTCATGGCCAACTTGCTCTTTGTTGTGGAATGTCTTGAACAAGAAGACTGCTGCACTTTCAATGGTCTCCTGCCCGAAATCTGTACCAACTGCAAAATTCAGAAAGAACATAAGCAGCGCACAGTGATAAGCAGCACACAGTGATGAGTCGGAAAATGAGAATGACTCTCTCTACCATATGTGAACAGAGATATGAAAAGATCTGAACCAATTAAGACCATTTTCTACGCTGCCTTGGCAGCCGAGTACTGAAGAAATGCTTCAACCAGATATCAGCTACAGCCTACTGTAATAATGAAATAGAAAAAGGATGACTGCCAAATTAAAGGATAAAATATGAGCAAGAGAAGGGAAGACAGAAATTCAGAGCAATTAAAATTATCTGAATGCACTCGCACATTCTCTAACTACTGCACATTGCATACAAGTCATTGCTCTTTTTGTGAATAAAAAAATGGGAGACATGTCGTGATTTCTGGTCAAACGAAATCCAAACTACTCATATAGGCAGCACACCAGATAAGAACAATGCAGAATGTACAGTAACACCTTCCTACACCTACTGTGGGAACATGTTAGCTAACCTATACTGCACAGAAAAATCATCGTACTTCTTTGAAGGAGTAACGACATTTGCCTTACAGCCTTATTTACACATTTTTACTCACAAAATGTACGTAATTTAGTCTGTTTTGATTTGGCTCTACCACTACCAACTAGATGAAGGAGTATTTGTAAAAGTTCCTCGCAGAATTATCTGAGTTCAAACCAGTTTCATGGTAATTGGCAACAGACTCCTGTCTTCAAGTCCATTCACATGTTTGTAATCAGATTTAAGTCAGGGCCCTGACTTGGCCACTCAAGGATGTATCCTTTTCTATCTGTAAGCACTTTCTGTCATTTTTAAGGCAGTGAGTTTACAGTTGTGCTGAAAGGTGAACCACCTACAAATACTCATCTGTCTAGTACAGAGCTGCAAGATTTCCTCAAGAATTTGGATATTCTTGGCAGCTAGAAATGCACTGGCTGGCTCTACACTCTCACTAGCTTTAGCGTTAGCCACTTTGCCTTTTATAGTTCTGTCAAATTCCGCATATTCAACAGGATGGACTGTATAGTTGTTCCTTTATGGCTTATTTTCGCCAAGTATGTAATCATCAACATCACACTTTGATGATCTTCCACACTGAAGACATGGCTGTGTCTTGCAACTCGCAACTGCTCGCTTCAGGTCCTTCCACAACATTTTGATTGGACGAAGGTCAGGACTTTGACTTGGCCATTCCAAAACATTAATTTTATTCTTCTTTAACCAATTCTTTGATAGAACGACTTGTGTGCTTAGGGTCGCTGTCTTGCTGCATGACCCACATTCTCTTGAGATTCAGTTCATGGACAGATGTCCTGACATTTTCCTTTAGAATTCTCTGATTTAATTCGGTAGTATCATGCAGTAAAACAGACCCAAACCATGATACTACCAAAACCATGTTTCACAGATGGGATAAGGGTCTTACGCTGAAATGCAGTGTTTTCCTTTCTCCAAACATAATTTTCTTTTAAACCAAAAAGTTCTATTTTGGTCTCATCCATCCACAAAACATTCTTCCAAAAGCCTTCTGGCTTGTCCACGTGATCTTTAGAAAACTGCAGACGAGCAGCAATGTTCTTTTTGGAGAGCAGCAGCTTTCTATTTTCAATCCTGCCATGCACATCATTGTTGTTCAGTTTTCTTCTCATGAACATTAACATTAGCCTTCAGTTGCTTAGAAGTTACCCTGAGCTCTTGTGACCTCACCTTGCTCTTGGAGTGATCTTTGTTGGTCGACCACTCCTGGGGAGGGTAATAATGGTCTTGAATTTCCTCCATTTGTACACAATCAGTCTGACTGGGGATTGGTGGAGTCCAAACTCTTTAGAGATGGTTTTGTAACCTTTTCCAGCCTGATGAGCATCAACAACTCTTTTTCTGAGGTCCTCAGAAATCTCCTGTTCGTACCATGATACTCTTAAACAAACGTGCTGTGAAGAGCAGACTTTGATAGATCCCTGTTCTTTAAATAAAACAGGGTGCCCACTCACACCTGATTGTTATCCCATTGATTAAAAACACCTGACTAATTTCACCTTCAAATTAACTGCTAAACCTAGAGGTTCACATACTTTTGCCACTCACTAATATGTAATATTGGTTCATTTTACTCAATAAATAAATGAACAAGTATAATATTTTTGTCTCATTTGTTTAACCGGGTTCTCTTTATCTACTTTTAGGACTTGTGTAAAAATGTCATGATGTTTTAGGTCATATTTATGCAGAAATATAGAAAATTCTAAAGGGTTCACAAACTTCTAAGCACCACTGTAAGCTCACTTCATGAATGTCGCTGGCCTGATGGTATACTCCCTGATCAATATCCTCATTTAGTTTGGGTGAACAGCCAAGTTTTGGAAAGGTGCTGGACTTTCATACACTTCTTATTAATAGTTTGAATGGTACTCAAAGGAAAAGTTGCTTTAAATTTTTGTTTCCTTTTCTTAACTTGTGCCTTTTTATAACTTTATTCCGGTGAGCTTTTGAAATCACATTTCCAGCCAATGAAAATTATTAGTGTTACCATGCACTACTGGTAAAGTTATCCTCAAAGAACAGTCTATTTTATTCTAATGCAGTAGAAACCACTGCAGTTGATGTCAGATGGGGGCCAATTAGCTGAAAGTGTGATCTGAAAAGCAATTGGTTGCATCTGAACTTTTATAATGGTTACTCTAAAGGGACTGACCATTTATCTAAACCACTTATTTTACTAGTTACATTTTAATAATTGATCACAAGTTTGAATTATATTTTCCCTTTGATTATGAGGACAATAATGTGTAAATACAGAGGGTGAAAAGCTAGACTTAATGTCTTAAAATTTTAGGTTGTAATGCGACAAAAGGTAAAGATTTTAACAAGATTTTCATTATTTCTCCTGCATATCCACTGCATTTGTTTCCACAGCAGAAAGCAATGCAACACAACTATCCAAATAAAACACAGGACTGTGATGTGTAATAGAGAAAGCTGAAACAGACCTCATGTGCATCAGTTGTGTGGAATTTAAAACAGCACTTTAATAAATGGTGAGAGTATTTAATCAGTTTGTACCATATTCAGGCAACCTTTGTTTATATGCATTAATAGTTTTTTTTAAATTATAGCAAAGCTTGATTTCTCACCAATTTCTGCCTGCATGTTATATTCTTTCTACATTTCAAAAAAAGAAGCCTTCAAAACATGAAAAACATCTTAATTACTCTAAATTAACAACTTAAGTAATCAAGTTTATTTTCCTTCATAGTTATTTCTAGATACTATGTTTTGTGATCACATCAAGTCAAAGTCAAATTTATTTATATAGTGCTTTTTACAACATAGCAGTGTCTCAAAGCAGCTTTACAAATATGAAGACTCAAAGCCCTAGCTGAGCAAGCCTGAAGTGACTTTGACAAGGAAAAACTACCCAAATATTGTAGGGAAGAAACCTTGGGAAAACCAAGACTCAAAAAGGCTTCCTTCGCAAGCCTGGATGTTAATGTTAATAATAATATATAATTGCTTAAGTATACAGAAGGTAAATATGGTAATTTTAAAGAAGGAATAAGTGTAAAGAAAACACAATGTATGATTACAATATTGTGCAAGTTTTGTCAGTTAAGTTCAGTATTTACACAATCAGGAACATTTACTGCACTGTCCCATATTTATTCAGGTAGATTAGAGTATAGAATAGATACATGAATTAATTAAACCAGTATAACAACAACAACAACAACAACAACAATAATAATAATAATAATAATTAGTAGTAGTAGTAGTAGTATTAATTAGTTATTAATTATTATTAATAATAATTAGTAGAAGCAATAATAATAATATTGTTACTATTATTTTTAACATTATTACAGTGTTACAACAAAACTTTTGCCTCATTCAGTCTCACAGGAAAAACAATAGCACTTTTCTCACAGTCCAGTACCACTGCTTCCACATAACACCACCTTTAAAGGTCCCATTTCTCACCCCCTCACTGTACAAGTGCTGACTGACTCCCACCTACTGAGTCTCAGACAAATGGATTCCATTAAATTACAAATGCCAAATCAGACATCAATTTCTTCATTATCAATACTCATCATTTGTTTTTGAGTGATTTATTTTCGACTGAATGCTGCTTTGGTAACTCCATAATTCAACTTAGGCAAGGCAAGTAGGTGAATTGTAATAGTGGTCATTGTTTCACTTGTAGACGTACAGTAACTGTAATTGTTGCAGTCGTATTGATTAAAAAGCATAAGCACAATTCTTGATGGTAAGCCCTGTGTATTTAGACTCAAAACGGGCCCATAACAGTTAATACCATTATTCAACTCACAATTTAAAGTAACTGTTTTTAACTGTTTTAAAAGGTAAAGATTTTTAACAATTGACTGTTACTGATGTTCTCAAGGTGTCTTTGAGTTTCCTCTAAGCATCCCCACAACCTCTATAAAACAGGGTAATGGCTGGACTACTGCAAACTGCCCCAAGTGCAAGTAAATGTAAATGAGTGAGTGATTGTGGGCTTGTCATTGACTGGTGTCCCATCCAGAAAAAAAAAAAAACCTCTTACTAAAGATGAATTACAGAGTGAAAAGTATCATCTTCCTTGCTTTCACTGGCCAATTAGAAAACTGGGGTATTGGGTTCCACTGTAATACAGTTCTAGCTAATCTTACTGTGTACTCGGCCATATTCCACAAAATAGGCCTATATCAGGACATTTTAGAACCTTACATTAGAAGACCATTTAAAGGCAGGCAAAACTTTTCCAAGCCCCCTCCCCACCAGTCGTCCTTCATTTCCACCACTAACGTGCCATTCCCGCTGTGAGCACGGGAACTACGAAGAGATTAGTAGGTGTGACAGAGCGCTACTACTTTCCAATCCGTGTCCTGCTGCTTGCCTGCACCACACCTCCCTTGTCAAGCTCAGGCTCCTGCTATAGGGATCAGAACAGTAATTTGAGCAATGGAAAAGGACGCAGCATGCATCCCAGTTTGACTAAGGTTGCGTTCTGAAGGATTTGAATCTAATCTAATTACTATGCCCATCAGGACAGCTAAACACAACTGTGCTGTGACCCACACTATGACATTCACCTTTGTGACTCAAAGTTCAGCAAGGCAGAAGGTTGGTGGCACGAGGTAAAGAAACCTATCTTTATGTTTGGCAACATTAAAGCTTACATCATTTCTGAACATTAGACTTAGTAACACTGTAGAAAACAAGCAAGGCGTGTACAAGCAAGGTGCTGAATTCAGACTGTTAGTATCACTGAGAGAGACTAAGATGTTTAAATCACGTTAACTGCACGATGTTATCCCGATTAACAAATATGTTTTTGACGATGGCTCACTTTTGGCATTCCAGGGCATTTAAGGTGTCTGAAGGAGTTGGGGTCAAGGTTCTGTGCAAGCCAGCCAAGTTCTCAATCAGAGATCAAAGTTGGCACACGGAAAGCGGAAACTTATAAATGTGTCATATTGAGAGTCAATGTGGTTTCAGTAGAACCCATTTTTCTGCCACTGTTTGTCTATGGAGAATCAAAATATGCTTCGTATTATTAATGTGTTGCAGAAGGAGCAAGACATTTAAAATTAGAAGGGATGTCCACTAACCTTTGTCTATATAGTGTATTTAAGTCTGATTTCCGAATGATCCTAGCACAAAATAAGCATTATATTCTGCTTATTCTTTATTTAAGTTTTAGTGGTCACTCACTTTGAAGTTCTACAATTAGAGACTGTAGTCCATCTGTTTCTCTACATACTTTGTTACCCTTCATTAGTGTTCCCAGGATACTACCTACAGGATGCTCGTGGCTGGACATTTCTGGCTGGTGGACTATTTTCAGTCCAGCAGTGTCACTAAGGGGTTTAAAAACTCCAGCAGCACTGCTGTGTCTCATCCAATTGTATCAGCTCAACACACACACACACACACACACACACACACACACACACACACACACACACACACACACCGTCAGTGTCACTGCAGAGCTGAAAATGATCCACCATCCAAATAGTACCTGATCTGTGGTGGTCCTGACCATTAGAGAACACAGTAAAGGGAGCTGACAAAATGTAAAGAAACAGATGGACTACAGTCTGTTGAATTGTAGAACTACAAAGTGCAATGACCACAACCTAAATAAAGAATAAGAAGACTATAAACTGAAAATACATATATAAGACTTTTGCACAGTACTGTACAATCACCTCAGATTGTGATGCGTACAAGTTTTTTAACATTATTCACAATTTCCTCTTCACTGTCAGGATCTTCTCTGATTTAGATTTCATTCAATAGATTTTCTGTGTACGTTCTTGGTCATCCAGGTCATGGTAGACTTGAGTATTTGAGTTGAAGATAACTGGACGACTTCTTGGTTCTTGAAGACATTTCACCTTTCATCTGAAAAGCTTCTTCAGTTCTATAGAAGCCTTTCGGATGAAAGGTGAAACACATTGATTTGATAGACTCTCACCAGTGTTCCATAAAGTTTTGTAGTCCTTCTATTCTGTAGTACTTCTACTATGGTGACAGTTAAAAACTAGGGGTGGGCGAAATGAAAAAAATATTACATCATGATAATTAAAGACATTTTCACGAAACGATACATGTGTTCTCAGACAAAACGCATAAGTAGTGACAGATTCTTAAAAAGTACTATTCAAATATCATCCCACACATATTAAAGGGATTTTTATTCAAAATGGGCGGCATTTCTTTAAATTAAACAGGACTGATTACACTCAAATGATACAGGCATTTGGTCAGTGTCAAGAACCGACAAAATCCTCAATATGCTCAGAAAAGCATATCGTCTATCACGATAAAATTTATTATGATACAATAAAATATCGTCATACTAACAAAAAAAAATCAGCAATCACTGATAAACGTGACAGAATTAAATTCTTTTGGGTTCCACAGACCTAGTGTCTGCTTGTTCATAATGTTGCAGCACATCTCCTTACCAGGAAAAGAAGGTGAAATCATTATTACCCCCACTGCTATCCAGTCAACACTGGCTGCCTTGTAAGTACCACAATGACTACAAATTCCTGGTAATGAGGTTTAAAGTCCTAAATGGTTTAGCTCCTGCTTATCTTACTGATCGCTTAAAGCAGGATAGCCCATTCTGAGCTCCTCAATTCAGTTAAGTGACGCTTTTGTTAATCCCTAGGATTAGGCACAGCTCAGTTGGTGGTAAATGTTTTTATTCATATAACAGTCTCATATAAACTCTGGATAGTGTTCCAGAGGATATTACAAATCTAAGCTTTAAATGTAGAGCAATAGTGTACTTATTTACACATCACATTGACTGCACTGAGGTGGAAAGTGTAAACAGCCTCAAGTTCCTCAGTGCACACATAACCAAGGATCTTACCCAGTCTGTTCACACTAACAAAATTATCTGGAGTGCCTGCCAGCACCTTTTTTAAGGAGGATAAAGGAGTTCTACCCTCACAAACTTTACAGAGCCGCCATTAAGAGCATCCTGTCAGGCTGCATTACTGCATGATATGGCAGCTGCTCTGCCCACAACCATAAGGCCCTCTAAAGTGTGGTCAGGTCTGCTGAACTGACCATTGGAGCGAGGCTCCCAGCCAACAAGGACATTTATCGTGACCATTGCATCACAAAATTATAAAAAAATCAAAGACCCCTGCCAACCAGCTGGCAGATGGAGCAGGGGCATTAAAAGACAGACCCTGGCTTAATGATTCTTTTAAACAGTAAGCAATTAGATTTCTAAACTCTATAGGCCCCTCCACAATTATCAGTACTCCTGGTAAAGACAAATATAAACGATTACATTACATTTATTTTTTATATACATTACATTTATTACATTACACACACAGTATATATATATACTGCTCAAAAAAATAAAGGAAACACTCAAATAACACATCCTAGATCTGAATGACTGAAATATTCTCATTGAATACTTTGTTCTGTACTAAGTTGAATGTGCTGACAACAAAATCACACACAAAATTAAAGTGGAAAAACACACTACAGACTGATCCAACTTTGATGTAATGTCCTTAAAACAAGTCAAAATGAGACTCAGTATTGTGTGTGGCCTCCACGTGCCTGTATGACCTCCTTACAATGCCTGGGCATGCTCCTGGGCCAACTCCTGGACAGCCTGTGGTGCAACGTGACGTTGGTGGATGGCGCGAGACATGATGTCCCAGATGTGCTCAATCGGATTCAGGTCTGGGGAACGGGCGGGCCAGTCCATAGCTTCAATGCCTTCATCTTGCAGGAACTGCTGACACACTCCAGCCACATGAGGTCTAGCATTGTCCTGCATTAGGAGGAACCCAAGGCCAACCGCACCAGCATATGGTCTCACAAGGGGTCTGAGGATCTCATCTCGGTACCTAATGGCAGTCAGGCTACCTCTGGCGAGTACATGGAGGGCTGTGCGGCCCTCCAAAGAAATGCCACTCCACACCATTACTGACCCACTGCCAAACCGGTCATGCTGAAGGATGTTGCAGGCAGCAGATCGCTCTCCACGGCGTCTCCAGACCCTGTCACGTCTGTCACATGTGCTCAGTGTGAACCTGCTTTCATGAAGAGCACAGGGCACCAGTGGTGAATTTGCCAATCCTGGTGTTCTCTGGCAAATGAAAACGTCCTCCACAGTGTTGGGCTGTGAGCACAACCCCCATCTGTGGACGTCGGGCCCACATACCATCCTCATGGAGTCGGTTTCTAACCGTTTGTGCAGACACATGCAAGACGTTTGATTTACTTGGAGTTATATTGCGTTGTTTAAGTGTTACCTTTATTTTTTTGAGCAGTGTATATATAGAGAGATATATATGTTATAATCTCAAACTGAAACAAATGAGAAAATATCTTCAGTTGAAGTCAGTTTAATCCCTTATCAAGGAAAAAGTGGTTTTAACAAAACCATGTGCTACAATTATTGATGGCCCTTGAAATTTTTTTTCTTTTTTGAAAAAAAATGTTTCATTTAATCAGAACAACTAGACAACTTGCCTGGACGAGGAGCTAAGTATATTTTGCCCCCAGGCAAAGTGAGGAGGATATTAAGGGTGCCTTGAACCGTGCCAAAGCACGTTTGCCCCACACTCCTCCCCATTCGCACCCTGGCTCCTGCTCATACTAGGTTCGCTGAAATGCGCTCTGGCACATTTTCATCATCATGATACACGCTCGCACAGCACAGCACACTTCATGGTTGTAAATGTCAGTTCTAGGTCGGCTCATACATTAGGCGCACCGCATTTTAAGGCGCACTGTCGATTTTTGAGAAAATTAAAGGATTTTAAGTGCGCCTTATGGTTCGAAAAATACGGTAATAAGTGCATTGATTGTGCAGCTCACTGTGTTCAGGTCTCTCGTGCTGCACAGCGGACTTCATTCTTGTACTTACTATGTATTTGTTTCACTTTGTGCATGCTGACACACAGCCCTAATACTTATAATAAATGCATTAATTATGCAGCGCACTGATTTTCGGCTTCTCGTGCTGCACGTATAAGATGAGCTCTCACAGCACAGTGGACTAAATGCTTGTACTTACTATGTGGCATTTCTCACTTTGGGCACACTGCCCACACAGCCCTAATGCGCCTTCAAATAAGGTGCATTGATTACGCAGCGTACTGTGAAACGGCTTCTCGTGCTGCACAGCGGACTTCATGCTTGTACTTACACTTTTTGTTTCTCTTTCTTCCCCCTGACACACAGCCCTAATAAGCCTTCTAATAAATCTACTGATTATGTGACGCACTGACTTCTGGCTTCTAGTGCTGCATGTAAGAAGATTTTTACTGAGTCAGTTGACACATCAGCGCTGGAGCACAAAACATTACTGCTTTGTTTCTTGTCTAGTAGAATCGTTATGCTTTCATCAGCCAAAATCTCAAGTAAACAATACAGCTCAGCCACAGAACACAGTGAATCCTTCGCCACCATGTTTGTCTAATGAAACAATCGCACAATTGACATCATCGTCATTCATGATTCATGAATCGCGCCCTGGCACAATTCGGAGCACTCACACTAGTCAAACGAACCGTGCTTTGGGTGTCAAACGTGCCCGAGCATGGTTCAAAGTGCCTAGTGTGAGTACACCCTAAGAGAGGCAAAATATCCCCCAGGGATCACTGTTGAACAGTTACAGAAAATAGTAGCACCATGCTAATCAAGTCTCCAAAACTACCATCAGACTACCATGGGAACTCAGGCTCAGTGGTTCAGGTACTGGACTACAGACCAGAATGTCCAGGGTTCAAATCCAACCTCTGTTGCCAAGCTGTCTCCATTAGGTTGGTTGGTTTGCATCAGTTGTAAGTCACTGTGGTTAAATGACGATAAACATTAAATGAATGTAAACCTCCATACTGACAGACTATTTGGAAGGCTTGCCAGGAAAAAGCCTTTCCTGTCATCTAACCACAAACGTAAGCACCTAGAGTTCACTAAACACTGATGTAACATGATTCATGAAACGCGTTATCTGGTCAGATGAACCTCGTTTCTGCCTGTATGTGAATGATGCTAGGTGTTGTGTTCATTGAAGACCTCAGGGAGCCTTCAATGAGGAATGCGTGCGAGGTGTGGTTCAAGTCTGAGGAGGTTCTGTGATATTCTGGGCGTGTTTTAATTACGCAGAAATGGGTCCTTCGGTTGAGGTGACAGTAAATTTGAACCACAATGCCTACATCGAGCTGCTGGACAAAAAGGTTTGGCTTTCGCTCATTATCTTATCGCAATCTTGTCCCAGCTGTTATTCGTGCTCGTGGAGGTATGGCACACTACTAGGTACGTTTCCGTCACAAGTGACTAATTTTTGTCCAGTAAGCTTACATTTAGAATGAGTATATGTTATATTTTAATTATATTCAAGTCAGTAATGTCTCACATTATTAGGCACACACACAAACAAACAAACAAAAGTGTGAGTCACTGGCACTAAACCCATGTAGACAATACCTTTTAATCTGTAAGACTATAATAATAATAATAATAATAATAATAATAATGATAATAACAATAATAACTATGCCTTTTGTTATTGTAATTGTGGAGGGGGCTGTGTGTGATGCGCAATAACCCTAGAGAATTAAACTACAGTACTACAATTCACAGCATAATACTATAATGAACAACATACTATTTATGTTGCAACACAGTCTTATGCTTCACTGCTTTAACAGGTTTTAATGGCTGCTTAAATGTCGTCATTGGGTATCGGCAGGAGTGCATAATCACGAGAATTTAAATGCTTGGTCTAACATTGGGTTATTCTATGCTCTGACAATTATAAAACCTTGAACTTACAAAAATGTTCTTATCGCCATTAAATGCACCACACAATCACTGATATTGAGCAAATACTCGTCTAAAATCCTTGAATAGATGGGTGAATTACTTAACAGTGTCTCTGAGTCTATGAAGATTTTACAAAACATACCTATCTGCTTGGCTGCTTGTAGAAGACTCTTCAGCTCTTGAGACTCTGTTTGCTGTTCCCTCTTCTGCAGGTGCTGTGTGAAGAACTGGACAACCTTTTGCCATGTCAAACCCTCGTTGGCAAAGAGTTTTTGCCTCTTCAGTCGCTTGGCCTGCACATGTAACCAGTAACCAGGCAAATAAATAAATATAAATAACCATTATAAAAACGCTTTGACAAAACTCTCATTAAACCTGAACGCTATAGAAAAAGTCATTTTAACCTCCAAAGCACTGTATGGAGTGAACACAAGGCCCGACAGCTATAGAAATTGGCATGTAGTTTATGTAATAGACTCTTTATCACTGTGTATCAGCATTTTGGTGCCGTCAAAAACTCCCTGTCAGAGCTTGTTTCAAATAAAGCAGACTCTTGATCGCTTGCATAAAAAAGCATTAGTGCTGAGCTGCTGATTTAAACTAATCTGAAGAAAAATCTTCCATCTCTTCCTAAAAAGCTTAACTCAGGAGACAGATTAAGAGGAATATCAGCCGGGGTGGAAGAAGGACAATCTGCCTGGCACAAGGGCATAATTAAAGTAGCAGAAATGGAGCATTAGGTTAATAGATGTCCATGACCAAGGACAACATACAGTACCTATAGAAATGTATCATACTCTACTGAAATCCTTGCCTTTTGTCACATTACACCATAAAAATAAATAATGTCTACCTTTTTCCAACTATATTTACACATTTTAACACTCAATTAAGGAAGGAAGATGGATACTACCAAGTAGATACAAATTCTTCAAGAACACTTTAAACATTTCTGCTAAATTATTATAATTTAATTAGTAAAATATCTGGTTTGTATAAGTAATCAGCCCTAATGACCATTATAAACTTGCTCAGGTACAACCAATCACCTGCCAGATCATACACCTGGCTAATGGGCCCACAGCTGACATCAGTTGTATTGGTTTATTGACTTCAGAATAAAACCAGCTGCTCCTTGAGGGTTCCACTACTAATAGAGCATGGTAATACAAAATTGTTGGAAAGGTGCTCTCAAAAGTGATAAAGCTGTCGAAAGGCATAAGTGGGGAGAAGGATACAAGAAGACTTTAATCGCTTCAGCTGTCCCTGCGAGTACAGTTCAGAGCATTAACGAGAAGTGGAAAGTGTATGGCACCACCAACATCTTGCCAAAATCAGGTCGTCCTTGCAAACCGGATGCCGGAGCCAAGAGTGTACTGATCAGGGAAGCTACTAAGAAACCAATGATGACTTTGACAAACTTACAAGTCTGTATGACTGAGCTTTATCATCAATCTCACAAACTTCACACAAAGCTGGCCTGTATGGCAGGGTAACAAGAAAGAAGCCATTCCTGAGCCTAGTCTCGTTTGTGCTTTGCCAAAAAACACTTGGAAGACTCTAATGCCATGAGACAAAAAGTTTTATGGTCAGATGAAACCAAGATCGAATTTTCTGGACTAAATTCCAAAGGGGCATGTTTGGAGAAAACCAAATGCAGCACGCCACAAAAATACACCATACCTACTGTGAAGCATGGTGGCGGCAGCATTATGTTATGGAGGTGTTTGGTTTCAGCTGGAACTGGTCAACTGGTCAGAACTGAAGGAAAATGGATGCTACCAAGTACATCCAAATTCTTGAGGAAAACATGCAACTCTTTGCTACACAGCTGAAAATGGGCAGGAGGTTCACCATCCAGCACGACCACAACCCTAAACACACTGGCAAGTGGCTTAAGGATAGGAAGGTGTAATTCAGTAGCCAAGTCAGAGTATATATATATATTCAGATCGAGCCAATTTGGAGCAATCGATTAACCTATGCATGTCTTTAGACTGTGGGAGGAAACCAGAGTACCCAGAGTAAAGCCACGCAGACTCCACACAAAAAGTACCCAGGTCGCTCCACCTGGGGATCAAACCCAGGACATTCTTGCTGTGAGGTGATGGTGCTACCCACCAAACCACCATGTCACCCCAAAATTTGACTGAACACAAACAATTTTTGCCCCAAAAAATGGGCAAATATTTCCTAATCTAAGTATGTAAAGCTGGTAGGAACATACCCAAACAGATTGATGGTTGTAATTAAAGCTACAGTTGGCTTCACAAAGTACTAAATCAGGGGCTGATCACTTTTCCAACTCTGTTGTTTAGCATTTCTTTTTTATAACTTACTTTTCAAAACCATTTCATTTTTTTCTCATTACTTGAATATCGTAAGGCAAAATGTGTAAATAAAGTTGGAAAAGGGTATTGTGTTTGTCAGTTCTAATTTCAGGCTGTAACAATGACTATTTCACAGGGGTATAATGATTTTCTATAGGCACTGTATTCTAACAGGCCATCGTCTATTTATGGATACTTACTGAAGCTAGCCTTGAGCATAACCTACTCATATTTATATCTATATCTCTATATCTATATCTCAGAACATATACAAATGACTGAGGTGGGGGGTGAGGCCTGGGTATTATCCCCTGCACTACAACAGCGACCTCTGCCCTCCCAATATAAACTGGGGGATAGGCGATGAAGCCATTGCTAACCTGGCCAAAAAAAGGAGTTAAAGCATAGGCTAAACAAAACAACAACATAGATATATGGTGTATATACACCAAACAGCCATAACATTAAGACCACATGCCTCATATTGTGTCCCTACAGTGCTGCAAAGGCTCTGGCTCATGGACTCCACAAGACCTCTGAAGGTTCCTGTAGTATTTTTTCCTTTAGAATTCTCTGATATAATTCAGAATTCATTGTTCCATCAATGATGGCAAGCTGTCCTGGCCCAGATGCAGCAAAACAGGCCCAAACCATGATACTACCACCACCATGTTTCACAGATGAGATAACGTTCTTATGCTGGAATGCAGTGTTTTCCTTTCTCCAAACATAACGCTTTTCTTTTAAACCAAATAGTTCTATTTTGGTCTCATCCATCCACAAAGCATTCTTCCTATAGCCTTCTGGCTTGTCCACGTGATCTTTAGCAAACTGCAGACGAGCAGCAATGTTCTTTTTGGAGAGCAGTGGCTTTCTCCTTGCAACCCTGCCATGCACTCCATGCCACTATTACACACCTTGTTCTTGGAGTGATCTTTGTTGGTCGACCACTCCTGGGGAGGGTAACAACGGTCTTGAATCTCCTCCATTTGTACACAATCTGTCTGACAGTGGAGTTAAAGCTCTTTAGAAATGGTTTTGTAAACTTTTCCAGCCTGGTGAGCATCAACAAATCTTTTTCTGGGGTTCTCAGACATCTCCTTTGTTCGTGCCATGATACACTTCCACAAACGTGTTGTGAAGAGCAGACTTTGATAGATCCCTGTTCTTTAAATAAAACAAGGTGCGCACTCACACTTGATTGTCGTTCCACTGACTGAAAACACCTGACTAATTTCACCTTCAAATTCACTGCTAATCCTAGAGGTTCACATACTTTTTCCACTCACTAATATGTAATATTGGATCATTTTCCTCAATAAATAAATGGCCAAGTATAATTTTTTTGTCTCATTTGTTTAACTGGGTTCTCTTTATCTACTTTTAGGACCTATGTGAAAATCTGATGATGGTTTAGGTCATATTTATGCAGAAATATAGAAAATTATAAAGGGTTTACAAACTTTCAAGCTCCACTGTACACACATACCATTTTCCAGTTAAATTAAAAAATACATGTACCATTATGAATAGGGTTGGGTATCAAAACCCAGTTCCAATTCAGAATCGGTTCCAAAATTCCAAGCACTGGTAGTTAAAAAGTTAAAAATACAGAATTTTGATTCCACTTATCGGTTCCTACTAACGCATTTTATGCTTCAAATTCACATCCATGAATTTCTGCAATTAGTGCAAAAATAGGTCTCTATAAAGAAGGATGCATCTATCTATCCAAAACGGTGCGTCGTGTAATCATGTACATCATCACGTCGTTTTGTTTCGATATGCTCCACGAGAGCACTGGCGAAAGCTGGACGCTTAAATGCATTCAAAACTTTGGCTCCACTTTAAGATCAAATTAAAGGATAAATGTAATATTTGTGGAAAGTTGATTTGTTGTAAAGAAGTTTGTACCTCCAACATAGCAAAACACCTAAAGCACCAGCATGAGATGGAGCTTCAGTAGTGTAGTGTTCAATTGTCTGCGGTCTGCCAGTGCAGATGCTGCATTAGCCAGGTGAGACAAACACTCAATGTGAACAAAGCTTAACGTGGTTTAATGTCCTAAAAGAACGACCTAAGAACATTAAACTTCTCTTAATTACTACTGGTCATAAGTAGTCTCTACTGCTGAAATTATGAATGTGTAGTACAAAGGGAGACATTTTTACATTAAGCTTTTTTCCTTCCCATTTAAAACAAGTAAAATATATTACAGCCACAGAGATTACTTATGACCAGTAGTAACAGAGTAACCACTCGACCTTCACATTGCGGTGTTAACCCAAGGCCTCAAGAACTGCTGTTTCAAGCAACTGGCTCACCTACAAGAACCTCAACACCTACAAAACTTGCTTGCATAAATAAAAGTGAAAAATTCACATGTACTCCCCGGCCCTTTATAAAGGCCACCTGTTCAATGTCTCAATGACGCAAATATTTAATCAGCCATCGCATGGCAGAAATTCAGTGCATTTAATCATGGTCAAGATGACCTGCTGAAGTTCAAACCGAGCATCAGAATGAGAAAGAAAAGTCTTTTAAAGTGACTTGGCACGGTTGTTGGTGCTAGTTGGCCTGGTCTGAGAATTTCAGGAATTTTCCTGACTGGGATTTTCATGCACAGCCATTACTAGGGTTTACAGAGGATGGTCTGAAAAACAGAAAACATCCAGTGAGCAGCAGTTCTCTGGGCCAAAATGCCTTGGTTATGCCAGAGGCCAGAGGAGAATGGCCAGACTGGATCAAGCTAGGAACAGGCAACTGAGGCTACAATTCTCACGTGCTCAACAAAATTGGACAACAGAAACTTGGAAAAATTTTTGCTTGATTTCTGCTGCGACAAAGCATGGACATGTATCAACGGTTCAGGATGCTTGCGGTAGTGCAATGGCATTGGGGCATTTTATTGGCACACTTTGGGCCCCTTAATGCCAATTCACCATTGTATAAATGAGTATTGTTGCTAACCATGTCCATTCCTTTTTGACCCCAGTGTACCCATCTACACCACTCAAATCCTCTCCAACTGGTTTCTGATAATGAACATGATAATGAGTTCAATGCCCTCAACAGTTACCAGATCCAGTTACCAAATACAGCACCTTTGAGATGTGGTGGAATGGGAAATTTGCATCGTAGATGTGTAGCTGATAAATCTGCAGCGATTGCGTGATTCTGTCATGTCAGTATGGATCAAAATCTCTGAGGAATGTTTCCAGCACCTTGTTCAACCTAGGTCACAACAAAGTAAGGCAGCTCTGAAGGCAAAAGGGGTCCAACCCCGTACTAGCAAGGTGGACCTAATAACGTCCAGTGAGTGTATGTTTCAAAATATACATCAAAACCAATGTTCAAATAAAAGAACACAAGGGACTGTGGTAGCCTAGCGGTTAAGGTACTGGACTCTGGACCAGAAGGTCCAGGGTTCAAATCCCACCTCTGCCAAGCTGCCACTGTTGGGTCCTTGAGCAAGACCCTTAACCCACAATTGCTTGGATTGTAAGATTGTACCAATTGTAAGTCGCTCTGGATAAGGGCGTCTGCTAAATGCTGTAAATGTAAATGTAAATAGTATGCTAAACAGGGAAAAGAGTAGAGGAAGAGCAATAAACTGACACATCTGTTCTACGAGTGAGGTAGAGGACAGGTGACATACCTTCAAGTCATAAAGCTCAGGCGTTAAGTCCTCCTTCTTGCTGACAGTGGAGAAGGATCGTAATGCACCAGTAAGCCGAGGAGGAACCATAGCTCTCCCGCTCAGTCAACCATTAGAGGAACGATCTGCTAATGCAATAAAAGTGCCAGTTATAATACAACAGCCATAGACAAGGCTGATTCACAGCACAGCTTAGCACAGGTAAATATGTGAAAGTTATTTTCTCATCCGCTTTAATGTACAAATACCCTATACAGTCAAAGCATGTGGATGTTCCTTGTAATTAGCAGGTTCCACTATACAGCATTAACCAATGCTAGCAGATGCATACGATCTAGCATATGGCCAGGCAATGTTCAGATACAAACAATATCCTGTGGAAGCTTTTCAGCAAGCCCCATTCATGGAATGCCACCCTTTAAAAAGAAAGAACTGCAATTCCCTACTACCCCTGGGAAAAAGTATGGAATTACCACACTGAAGAGGATGGTCACCCAGGTTTTTTTTCTTAACAAATCACAGATTTAACACAAAACAGTTTGTCTAATAGATGGCAGTCTGGCTTTGTATGTTTGTTTATTTATTTGGTTTATTTAACATCGCTCTCCCTCTGACTGTGGGAGGACATGCAAACCCAACACAGAAAGGACCCGTCCTACTGGCTTTCTGAAGCACACATCAAACTAATATAATTATATTAATTAATGGCATATTTTTATCAGATCAAGTTGTGGAAGCAATGAAATCACGCAATGTTTAATCACTTTATAATTTGCATTACTAGAACAAATACCAGCACAAGTCTAAAACTGCTAATTAGTCTGCTGTTAAACAGTGCTTGCAAATGTTAATGAGCTAGTGAACTGAGAGAAAACATGGCTCCAACAAAGAGAGCATGAACAGATTTCAACCAATCAAACAGAAAATATGTATATATATTTTTTATTGGGGGTCCAAAAAGTTCCAAAAAGTAACACTTGAACTTGCTATGCACTTAGCAGCATGCTGCATCCATGTGAATTAAGTGCTATCTCAGCATAACCTGCTGTAGACTCCCACAGTTTCACAGATCCTCAGGCACCCTACAGCCTTCATTATCTGAGCATCGCTCACCTCACGTCTTGTCCTTTTTTGTCAGTATAACACCTATTTACATAGCGTTTACATTTTATTATGTATTATACTTGTGTATCATAAGTCATCAAGAAATGATTTAAAGTATACAGGAGGATGTGCATAAGTTATATGCAAACAGGATGGCATTTTATATAAGGAACTTGGATCACGATCCAAAGGGCTGTGATTCAATTATTAATTGATTAATTAATTATCAATGCATCTTGATTAATCTTTTTTTCCCATATAGGATTTATTTTTTTCTCTCAGTAATTCCATGACTTCGGCTTTGGTCTTATTGTAGACTGTGGGCATCGCTGTGTCAGTAATGTTGGTCCTACACCAAATGACTTGTCAAGCGATTTCAAGCAAATTTCCAAATGCCAGAATAAAATCTTGAGAATCCCACTAGAGTTGGGTCATGCTCGTGTCTGATCGTTTGGTTGTAAGATGGCAAGCATAGCTGTCTTAAGTCAGTCTAATGTTCTGATAAAATCAATCGTATTTTACAGCCTGTGTGGCTAACACTGCTGTATTTATTTACTGATGATGATGATTATTTATTATCATTATATGTGTTTTCAAAAGGTTTGAAATCATTTCAAAGGGAATCTAGTGGGAGTCATGCAAATAGTGACCATGGAAGATCTCCAGGTTTGCCAAAAAAAACCTCTGTGACTTGTCTTTAGGTGTCAGACTTCAGTCTATTAAAAGTCTTTTCGGAGTCTTTTAAAAGTCTTCTGGCGTATGGTTAGCATTAAATATCTTTGAGACGAGACACTGTATCGCAGCTTCAAAGTGCGAAGCATAGCTCGACAGCCCTGGGTCTCAGTGACTGAATACGGACACAAATCCCAGGCAATAAAAGTTGCAATAGAGTCTGTAAGCTTTGACACTGACGCTAGTTCGTCTTTCTTGAGTCTCTGTTATCAAGCAGCACTTAAAGAAATTTAATGTATTGTGCAGCTCTAACCCCTCTCCTGTAGCATGCGCACAACACACTGTCCGGATGTTCTGACTTTCAAGTTCTGCCTTTTGCGTTCGTTTGTCAGCAATATGTTATCGATTTGCACTTAACAACTGATTTTTGACATTTCTGAATCGACCACATCACAATGCATCAAAGAATCGATTTCTCCTACCACCCATAATCCTCACATTTTGGTATTTGCACAGGGGGTTCTGTATTCCCACAGAAATGGATAGGTGAAACTCTTACAAAGAAGGAAATCCAACACAGAATGTGGCAAAAGACACCCAGTCAACTGAGTCTAAAATATGGTTGAAGTGTAAACAAAATGAGAACGTTATGAACTAGTAGAGCACATATAACATCAAGCATAAGTATGGAAAACTCAAAGCAATATGCCTTGAAAAAGAAAATGCACAACACCACATGTGAAAAACAAATGAGTGGAAACAGGGGTCAAACTCTGTGACAGAACTCAGGAGAATGACATGGGGCAGTACAATGGGTCGTACTGATACCCCAGTGACTCTCAGTATGACACGTGTAGGCTTTTGCCTCTAACAAATCAACTTTCTGCTCTGCTGTCACCAAACATAGTCAACAAAGAGTCCTGCACAGAATCTTGACCTCAACTCCTTCAAACACTTTGAAAATGCACTCTAAAAGTCAGCCAGTACTTATTCTCTAACATCACAACCTGATTTCACAGTCATGCTCAAACTCTGTTGTAGCAGCAGACGTGCCCATAAAGTACCCGTTTTGCATGTCGTTTTTGGGTGTCCACAAACATTTGCCCATACAGTGTAAAAGGGCAGTTTATTATACTGCTAGAAGACCCCCTGAGGATTTGACACGGTTGAAACATGGCAACCTTATTCGCTGTAACGTAGACACATAACACCTATTGCACAAGTCTATTTAAGCAATGACATGTCTTTCCCTAATTACAAGTTCTCATTAAAAATTAAACGTACCAGTTAAAAGTTGGCTAAAACAAACTCTTCTTACAAAAACATCTAACTTAATGACATAGTTACTTTCACTATTGCAACTTATTCCTGAGACAGGTAAGTTGTAAGCTGCAATTATTTACTGATAATTCTGTAATCTCATATAAAACGCAACGATTGTTCGTCTGAAGCATTAAATGCCATTTATACCCAAAAGCGCTAAAACTCAGAAGTAAGAAATAGAGCACACAAACCTCAGATTTAGCAGCTCTAACATCCACTGTACACTCAGCTCCAGCAGCCGCGTTTGCTAACCAAGTGCAGCGTGGGTTCCGGTATAGCATGTGCCGCAAGGTTGTCTGGGTATTGTAGTGCAATATGGTTTTGCACGAAAGTGCAAGCTCACCATATGACTACAATACCCATCTGTCCAAAGGCATCCCGGAAAATAATAAACCGTCACGTCACCGGCATGCGGCTTGTCAAAAGTTAAGGGACAGCAATACGAAACACGACTTGATACTGAAGATATACAATGAACGACCCTCTGTTTAAATACTGTTTAAAAATTACATTCGATGTCCATCCAAATATCGATAAATATGTCAGACCTCAAAGTATAATATAAGTCGGTATCAATGTACCCTTTCTCTATGCCTCTCTCACATTTCCCTAACAAACAGTTACAGTAAATTAAATTGAACTTTGTCCAGTTGTAAACACATTATAACCCTCAGTCCCGTCCTGTACATGCCCACACCTGAATTCCCAAGTGCCGGATCCCCCACAACCCTGATCAGAAAAGTCAGGTCAAAACTTGTAATTCTAGCTGATCATTAGTTAATTAGTTTTTATAACTGCTTTTTGTCTCATTGCTTGAAAGTTGTATGGCAAAATGTGTGAATAAAGCTAGAAAACATTTATTTTAATGGATTTTGATTTCAGGCTAGAAATGACTGACCATTTCACAGGTGTATGATGATTTTCTATAGGCACTGTATATTATATTTAAATTTGTTCACTGCAGATGATCTTTGACCTTTTTTGTTATCATATAGACATTCATCCATCCATTTTCATACCAGTTTAATCCAGTTAAGAGCTGTTGGGAGCCTGTACTTAACCAGCAGTACAGGGAGAAAGGCAGGAACCAACTCTGAACATTGTATATGCACATACATACAAACACAATCTGACTTACAGTGGGACACTTTAGAGACACCAGCAGACCTAACGCATGTCTTTGGAATCTATATGTACCTTTATGTCATTTAGCAGATACCATTATCCAGAGCAATTTACAACTGATATAATCTTACAATCCAAGCAATTGTGGGTTAAGGGCCTTGCTCAATGACCCAACAGTGGCAGCTTGGCAGAGGTGGGATTTGAACCCTGGACCTTCTTGAATATACTCCAGTACCTTAACCACTAAGTTAATATCTATGAAGCAACTGGAGTGCCCAGTGGAAACCCACATAGAAATGGCAAGAAATAGTAAACTCCACACAGGCAGAGTCCAGGCAGAGAATCAGGGCTGCTTTGAGCTGTGAGGTGACAGCAATTACCACTGCAATTACCACAGCGTCACCATCTCACACAATCAGAAACAGCAATTGGTGACAATTCAGAAATAAATCCAGGTGTATAAATATTGCATTGACATAAATGAAAATCTCTGTATAACATAATGTGGCGAGTAAGTAAAGTATAAAGTAACTATAACTCACAAAAAAAGATTGACGTTTCATTACTTTTATGATCACATATTTATTTAGTAGTGCACTTATCCTTATTCCGTCTGGTTCTTTAAGCTGTCACATTTCATGCAATGACTGCACTGACACTGATCATGCTTGTGAACTTTATACACTGTCATAAAACGTGTTGCAATCATGCTTGTTACATTTCACATGAATAGCTTTTTTTAACCATGGTCATCATGTGAGTGTATCGACTGGACAGGAGCACTATATTTTGGTAAAGCCATAACCTTGAGCAAGACCCAACCCCACTTCTGATTATAGCCTAACAACATCTGTATTAAGTCTGTCCAAAACATTTCGAATGAATAGCAGTGTGTGTACATACACAGTACTGTGCAAAATGCAGGTGTGGAAAAAATGCTGCAAAGTTTTAGTTTTTTAACAAAATGCAAAGTGGATTTCCAAAAGAAATCTAAATCAAATACATGTTTGGTGTGACCACACTTTGACTTCCAAACAGCATCAGTACACTCACACAAAGGCGATTTTGTAGGATTATAGTCAGGTGTATGATTAACCAATTATAACAAACAGCTGAGAATAATCAGCATTTTCATATGTAGGTTGGATTAACTGAAACAGAAACAGCTGTGAAGGAGGCTTAAAACTGGGTGAGGACCAAACTCTGCTACAAAGGTGAGGTTGTAGAAGACAGTTTCATGTCATGTACACCATGGCAAAACTGAGCATTGCAACAAGAAACAAGGTAGTTGTACAGCATCAGCAAGGTGTCTCGCAGGCAAAGATTTCAAAGTAGAATAGATGGGCAGTAAATGGCAATGCACACAGACCAAAAACATTCATACCAACTGCGAAGCATGGTGGAGGTAGCTCACACTCACACTGCGACACTTTAGAGACACTAACTGACCTGATTACCCTCTCTGAAGCTTTGGTGTGACAGTGCTTACCACTATGCCACCATGCCACCCAGTTATAACAGTAGTCTACATCCATTTGCCAGCTACGACACTAAATGGTTGTTCAATGTGCTCAATACATACAATAAAAATAGCTTTGCTTTATTACTATAGGCAGAAAGCATCTGTTATTATGACTTCAGCCACGTTTTATGCATAAATTAATGGTTAATCAAATTGTGTATCATATGTATGTAAAGTCTGTATGGTTCCCTGTAAGCAAATTACGATTAGCTAAAATATATATGCAGATTAAGACTGCACTGTGTGAACATCTAACTATGCCTTGCTTTATGCTAACAAATTTCTCTAGCAAAGAAGGAAAGGGGCAGCAGACACATTGTTAGCAAATGTCTCTGAGAGCTTGGTGTATGGCCAGAGATCTCTCCCAGGAACAATGGTCATTACCTCAGTAAAACACCAGACACTCACATGATGAGCCTGAAGCTCATTATATGTGAAATACAACAACAGGCTGCACATGAGGAAAGAGACTGGCCATTCGGGTCTCTGGCTTGCTAGATGGTATGGATTCTTCCTCCACAAGCCTCGTTTACTTACCCTAAGGCTTAATATATGCAGCTTTCCAAAGCATAAACTATCTAAAATCCAATACAGTGTAGACCATAAGAATAATTACATCTTATCTGCACCATCTGTGCTTCAGTTATATACGTCAGTCTTAACTGTACACAGACTGCAGTACATTGTTATGATAATTTCAGTCGCTTCAGCCGCTCAGCAGAGGGCACAGATAAGTCAGTCTCCCAAAATGTGCTGACACGGTTCTCATCATGCCAGCTCTAAATGACTCACTGCTCATCCTCCTCCCTCTGTTTATTCAGACCTTTTGTTGTTTCATTTTGTAAGTGCAGCACTCGGATCAATATCTTCATTTGCCTTATCATTCTAATAAAGATAAACTTCTAGGTGGCAGGATTTGTGAGGCTGAACTATATAAACCTGCTGGTGCCTAAATTCATGAACGCATTGGCAAAAATATTGTGGTATGCATTTTCAACACACTAAGAGTGATTACCTATACAAAATAAGACACATAAAAGTGTCAGTAATCTATTCTTGTAATCTTCTTACAAGTAACAAAGCTAAAAAAAGTTATAAAGTAGTTTATCATCAGTAAATCTGTCATGTCTGGCAGAAATTGGAGAGGAATGCGAAAAGCCGATGCAGAGATGTTTATTGGGAAGACACTAGGCAGAGATACAAAGAGCTGGGCAGAAACCAATCCAGAGTCGTAAACCAGAGCAATCAATGCAATAGGCAGAGAATCCAATACACAAGGCAGAAAACAGAGTCCAAAAACAAAGCAGTTCTTACACACAGGATCATAGCTGGAATACAGGAGTAGCACTGAGAAATAAAGTCGTGCAGAGCGCATGGGCAATGAAGCGTCGCAATGAATGAATGCAAGAGTGATGTTTAAACGTCCTACTGAATGATTAGCAAAGTGGATACTGGTGCACGTGATCAAAAGATGGGTGAATCAAAAGGAGGGGGTGAATGACATGGAAGGAGTGATTCATGTGTGCCAGGTTTGAGAGCCAGATGCAATCGTGTTAAAGGGGAGGAGCCTGACTGTGTCAGTGATCGCCCTGCTTCATGTGTTGTCTGAGGGCCTTCTCAAACCTCTGGTGGACCTGTGTCCACATGGACTCGCTGTGCCACATCGAGGCATCCACCGCTGGTGTGAGTGGAGTGAGGCCAGTGGAGGAGTACTCAAGGGAGGAAGTGACTCCAGTCTGTCTGATTGTTTTGGCAGAAGATGCACAGACATTTACCCAGCTTCTGGTTGGTGTATTCACACTGGATATTACACTTGGGGTGATACCCAGATGGCAAGCTAACACAGATGCCTAAACACTCCATGGATGCTTGCCAGACCTCAGATGTGAACTGGGAGGTAGAAGGGCTGATGAATACACAGGCAAGAGCTTTGCTGGTGTACTTCTGCATGGCCTGTATTTCTGCTAAATACCTGCAAGTTTGGCATAGTGGGATGGCACGTTACTGTGCAGGGAGAAGGGAGAGCTGGAGGACGAGATGGGTAGTAGCTGAAGATGGGCTGAGCAACGCAATGGTTGAATGAAATGACATGGCTGTCAATTTGGCAAGCCAATGCAGACACAAATGAGTGGGGGCTCCCAGCATTTGGTAGAAACCATGTGGGGTGTGGTAAATCATCTAAGGTGTGGGCACTGGATGGAGACTCCAAGTTAGGTTTGCATGTACCCACAAGATGTCCTCCACTGCTGCCACGTAAAGGGAAGGCACATTCTATGGGAAATCCACTTCCGGCGAGGCTGAGACTGAGGAGGTAGCAGCCAGATGCCATAGTACGGGCAAATTAAATGGTTTAGAAAAGTGAGGGCATAGACTCAACTTGAGGGCCACAAGGTGACTCCACGCACATTAATGGTAGCTAGTCTGGCACTGTTTTTGGGAAGGACCCCGGCAGTGGCTACCTGAGGTACCAGCGCCTTCATGTGGCAGCCTGTTGCACATTCCCTCGTCCCTGGTGGCGCCAACCTGAAAATGGGGGGTCTCATGTGCAGGTATGGCATGGCAGGTGTTAATGCAGTGGGCTGGCAAGCATGGCTGACAAGTGGATGAGGGGGCCTGTTCCACCACGGTTTTCTCTTGTAGCAGAGTGCATATCCAGCACATGTAAGTGAATTGAATTGGTACCACGTGTGGGCTTATTGGGGGCTTCCAAGGAGTGCAGGCCACCAAATGTTGCGTATTTCAGTTTTGCGCACGCTCGGCCTGTCATTTCCACGTCCTTTTAGTACACAAATAATTATCTGGCAATATGATTGTAGGGTATAGTACTAAATAACCTTAATAATCAGGGATAATAACCTTATTGGGTGACTGATTTCTATGCGAATGAATGTTGTTATCCAGCTGTTTGCCAATTATATAAGCTACATGTGCAAGACAATTGCTGCCAGAGGTACATTGATACAGTGGGCAAAAAATAGTTAGCGGCCCACTGATGTGCCAGGTCTCCTACTTAAAAGAGGATAAGGTCTGTCATTTTCATCAAGGTACAATTCAACTATGAGGGCAAATGAGAAAACAAATCCAGGAAATCACTTGTAGATTTTTAAAGAACTTTATTGTAACTTGGTGGAAAATAGTATTTGGTCAATAAATTGTGGTCACCCAATACTTGTAACAAACCTTGTGGCAATGACAGAGGTCAAATGTTTCCCCTGTAAGTTTTTTTCACCAGGTTGCCACACTGTAGCTGGTGTTTTTTGGCCCATTCCTCCATGTCATCTCCTCTAGAGCAGTGCTGTTTGGGGCGAACACGACTTTCAACTCCCTCAAAACATTTTTTTAGGGCTGAGGTCTGGAGACTGGCTAGGCCACTCAGGACCTGGAATGCTTTTTTACTGAGCCAACTCCTTTGGTGGCCCCGAGCAGTGTGTTTGGGCTCATTGTCTGCTGAAGACCCCTCCACGTTCCATCTTTTAATGCTCTCCACTGAGAAAGGAGGTTTTTGGCTTAAAATCTCATGATACATGCCCCGTTCATTCTTCCCTTAACACGGATCAGTCATCGTGTCCCCCTTTTGCAAAAAAACATCCCAAAATCATGATGTTCCACCCCTAGCTTCACAGTATTATGGTGTTCTTGGGGATGCAACCTCAGCATCTTTTTCTCCAGTTAGTTTTTTACAAAAAATTTCTATTTTGGTTTTCATCTGACACATGATATTCTCTCAATCCCTTCTGGATCATCCATATGCTCCTGGGCAAACTTCAGTGGGCCTGACATGTACTGACTTAAGCGGGGGTACGCTGCACTGCAGATCTGAGTCCCTTTCCGGCGTAAGTGTGTTACTGATGGTAAGCCTTTGTTTACGTTGGTCCCGCTCGCTGAAGGTCATTCATCAGTCCTTCCGTTAGTTCTGGGATTTTTGCTCATCGTTCTCATGACATTTGACCCAGCGGGAGGAGATCTTGCCTGGAGCCCCAGATGGGGGGAGATTAATCATGGTATTGTATGTCTCCATTTTCTTGAACAATTGCTCCCACAGTTGATTTATTCACACCACCTGCTTGCCTATTGTAGAATTCACTCGTTCCATCGTGGTGCAGTTCTACAATTTTTCTTCATGGTTTCCTTCGCCAGCTCTTTTTGGTCTTGCCCATGTTGAGTTTGGAGTCGACTGGTTGGCGTGGACCATGTGGTCTTTTATACAGATAACGAGGTCAAACAGGTGCCATTAATACAGATAACGAGTGGAGGACAGAGCAGCTTCTTAAAGAAGAAGTTACAGGTCTGTGAGAGCCAGAAATCTTGCTTGTTTTTGGTTGACCAAATACTTATTTTCCACAATGATTTACAACTACATTCTTTAAAAATCCTACAATGTGATTTTTTTTTCTCATTTTGTCTCTCATAGTTGAAGTGTACCTATGATGAAAATTACAGACCTCTCTCATCTTTCTAAGTAGGAGAACTTGCACAATCAGTGGCTGACTAAAAACTTTTTTGCCCCACTGTATATTGTCTAATGATTTTTCATGTGATGCAATAGCAACAATGCAAAAAAAAAGTTTTCTCTTTTATCCCAACTTAGAATTGCACATTTTTAATGTTTCTACATCTGGAATATATAAAGTAGGCAAATAATTAGCTGACCAAACTTTTTTTTGCATCTTTTCAGAAAAGAAAACAAAGGCCCCTGTAGTATGCTTGGATTTTTTTTGTGACATTCAGTGTGCGGGTTTGCATTTTCTGAAAAAGAAAAAAAAGATGGAGCAAGTTGCCATGGTATTTGTGGAATAAATACCCATGTGACATGGCTTTATAAGCAAATAAAGACCTGAAGTAAATTTAAGCCCTGACTGCTGTGAACTTGCTTTACTTTTTAGAAAACTAAATTCTATTGTAAACATTTATGAACAACTTAAGCTCATTCATATAAAAAATAATTTTCTTTTGGATACTTAAACCACTTATAAAAATAACAGCCTAACAGAGTCTGGCACCAACTAATATCCTACAATCCCTGATAGAGCAACATTCCTTGCTCTCAGCTTGAATAATGAAGAAGCCTCTAACTGTCTGCTGCAAAGAAAGGGGTCATTTGTTTGTGTCAAAACACAGCTAAACACTCTGCTAATGCTCTTCCGGAACCCCTCGCACTGCTGTCTCCCCATCTCTAGATGTCTATTCTAATTATTCACATTGCGAAATGCACTCTGAGACGAAAACCTTATCATGTGGAGCAGCTGCAACTGGATACATCTTAATAACTCACTGCATGAAATGTGGTATCCTGTGTGAAAACCAGCTTTCATCAGGCAACTAGTGCTTGTGTGTGTTTTGTGTGAGTTATTTCTGCAGTCTATTACTTTTTTTTATTATACAGTATGTATGATACAGCACAATTTATAAGTACAGTCAGTGTAGACCCAGTACTGTTCCAAAGGAGCACTGAGACTCAGAAACTTCTGGTCAGGCAGAACACATATACAGTTGTGGTCAACATTATTGGTACCCCTGAGATATTAAGTACACCATGTAACATATCTCCTGAAATAAGGTGTTTAGTGTTTAGTAACTGCTTGTACCAATTCAAATGTTTTATACAGAAAAGCACAAGACACAAAACAGCAAAATACAAACTTGCCAGGAAAAAGGACACATTTAAAACTGATGCCAGGACACCATTAATGGCATCTTTTGTTCAGTTTGAAACAAAGGACAAATCAGAGTAACCTGTGGTTAATTTGAAATTAGACTTACCTGCCCCCACTTTGCCAGTGCTCACATAACTTTAATTAGCCTGTGAATGGTAGTGTTGACACTTATAAATGCCAGTTTTAGTCCTGTTCCTTGTTCACATTGGCAAAGACAAGAGAACTGAACTGAGCAGAAATGCTATTATCACAAAACACAACATGTTTAAATGCTACAAGACTATCTGCAAAGGCCTTGGCATCACAGCTTCAACAGTTTGTTATCAAGAGATTTGCTTCTCATGGAACAGCCAAGAACCTACCAGAATGAGGTGGAAAGAAGAAAACTGACGAGAGAACCCTACGAAACTTGGTAATATCTGTAGATCTCTAGTGATGTCTAGAGACTTGTGCCAATCAACAAAACAGAGCTCTAAAGGCAAAGGCCAATGAGGATACCACTGCCTAAAGAAGAACTTGAAAAAGAGTGAATGAACTTTGCCAGATCTTACATAGACAAACCATAGTTCTTGTGTGAAAATGTTCTATGGACAGATCAATCTAAACTAGAGCTCTGTAGCAGTGCATACCAGCGTTATGTTTATAGACGATGTAATGAAGCCTATAAAAGTGCATCCTACCTACAGTGAAACATGGTTGAGGATCCATAATGTTGTGGAGCTTTTTCAGCCACTGGGATTGATAGTCTTCAACATGTTACAGGGACTCGGAAGATGATGTGCTCCCAAGTGTAACAAAACTAGGTTTGAGTTGAACAAAATGGTACCTACAGGATAATCATCCGATGCACACATCTAAAAGTTGGCTGTTTAAAATGGTAAGCAATGAATGGAAGAAGCTACCAGCAGACAGGTGAAAGATGCTCACAAGTGGCTACAAAAAAAGTTTGGAGGCTGTCATTGCTGCCAGATGTTGTGCAACTGGCTGCCTTTTTTATACTAAACAATCAAGGGTGCCAATGATGTTGATCACAAAGGTAGGTACCCCTGATCTTATGGTGCTAGGAATCTAACCACTGGTCTTACAGTGGAAGGCTATCAACTACTGGACTTTTGATGCCAGGAAACCAAGCACAACTCAACAGTGAACCAGTACTATGCTGTGGAGCCATGTTGGTTCATAGAGCTCTCTTCTGTAACAAAACACTCCTGGTCCCACAAAGTGGTCTCAGACCCAGTCAGAAATAGACTGTGACCTGCATCTCAAAAGGAATACTAACTAGAACGGCTCAGCGGTATAGCACTGATTCACAGTACTGAGCCACCCTGGATTGTACCCTGCCTCTGGCAAAGTGAGGTTTGAGTTAAGATGTTGAGTTAAGTTTGATGGCTTGAAAGTCTTGCTCTGGATGGGTTGTTCCTGGAGTGTCTAGGGGTCTCTAGTCTTAGTGCCCTTTGAGTCAAGGGTTAGATACAATGTGTTGTTAGGCCCAATCAGACGTTACACCTGCAGTAAACCCACTATTATTATTGTAGTCATTTAATAGATACTGTAATGAATGTGTCTGGTGTATAAATGTACACATTCATACGTATTTATGGTATTTATGGTGTTGTAATATAGGTTACTGCATTACATTTAAAGTTCTGTAAATAAAGGATTTCCGTAATCTGTCACTATGGTTAGAGGAGAAGAAAACCAGCTGGCGCTGCTTTTATTCCACATAAATGTCACATAAGTTGTAATAAAGCCCAAATTTAGGTGTCCTTCAAAAGTCTAAAAGGGTTACCACCATATTTTACTCAACATTAAACAGTTAGAGAGTGAAATACAGCAAAGTAAATCTTGCAGTAATTCATCTCACGTACCAATTTAACAATGTACATGGGAAGAGTAGTTTCAGATTTCACATTAATCAATTTATATAAAAAGCTCTAAGTGGGTTATTAAGGGTGGGGCAGGGTTATGTCTTTTTTGGCAGCCTTATTCGTATGAAAATTAATATGATTTAGATCCATCAAAGCTGCTTGTTCAAAATTTAGCACGCAATCAGGTACATCTGACGATTTTCAGAGGGCATGTCAAATCTGATTTATTTCATGATGCAGATTTCAGAATTCTGACATATTTGTCTAGACAGTACTACATGCTTATATACATTTGGTCACTGTAGTGATAACTCAGACATGAGTATGCTGATATGTAGAGGCCGAAATGTGCCAGTCAGCTGGCTAACAACAAGTAAATGCCATAGAGATTTGGTTAAGGCAATTGCAATAGAAGCAAAAGAAGAGATTGGCACATGCCATGCTTGTTGCTGCTAGAGTGGTGCTTGATAATTTGTGAAACCCTTATTTATCAATATTTCTGCATAAATATGACTTAAAACATCAGATTTTCACACATGTCCTGAAAGTAGATAAAAGAGAATCAAATTAGAGAAAAGAAACAAAAATATTATACTTGGTCACCTGTCAGTGGCAAAAGTATGTGAACCTCTTGGATTAGCAGTTATTTTGAAGGTGAAGTTAGAGTCAGGAGTCTGATCTTCAAAATGCATGTTTGAACTCATGATGTGAACAAAACAGTTGTCTGAGGACCTCAGAAAAAGAGCTGTTGATGTTTGTCAGGGTGGACAAGATTACAAAACCATCTCTAAAGAGTTCCACCAATCCTCAGACAGAGGTGTGTATAAACTGAAGAATTTCAACACCATTGTCACTCGTTAGGGTTTGCCATGTGACCTTTGCCGTCAAAGGTCTCTACAAGTGCAAGGCTTGTAATAGCTGGTGAGGTCACAAATGAACCCAGCGTAACTGTTAAGCAACCAAAAGCCTCTCTCCCATTGTGTAATGCTAGAGTCCACTATCAGAAGAACACTGAACAACAATGGTGTGCATGGTAGGATTACAATGAGACTGTCATTGCTCTAAATAAAAAAGAACACTTTTACAAATCATGTGGAACTTGAACAATCCAGAATACTATTGGAAAAATGTTTTGTGGATGGATGAGACCAAAATCGAGCTTTTGGTTTGAGTGAGGTCTGCAGAAAGAAAAACACTGAATTTCAGGGTAAGAACATTATCCGATCTGTGAAACATGGTGGTGGTAGTATCATGGTTTTACCTGTTTTGCTGCATCTGGGCCAGGACAACTTTATTCCATCATCTGGATGGAACAATTGATTCTGAATTATACCAGCAAATTGTAAAGGAAAAATGCCAGGATATAGTCAGGGAACTGAGTCTCAAGTGAAAGTGGGCCATGCAACAAGACAAAAAACACAAGGACAAGTCATTCTACTAAAATGGTTAAAGAATTAATGAGTGTCAGTGATTTGGAATGACCAAGTCAAAGTTCTGAGCTTAATCTAATAGAAATGTTGTTCTTGTGAAGAAACTCCCCAACATCCCTGAGTTGAAGTAATTCTCTATGGAGGAATGGACTAAAATTTCTCCAAGCAAACGTGCACGACTGACTAACAGTTCTGGAAATGTTTAGTCCAATTATAGCAGCACATGGGATCACATTAGATACTGAAAGGCAGTGTTCTCATACTTTTGTCACTAACACACGTAATATTGGATTATTTTCCCCAATAAATAAATGGTGAAGTATACTATTTTTGTCTCATTTATTTGGTTGGTTTGTCTTCATTTATTTTAGGACATTTGTGAAAATATTTATGTTTAGGTCATATTTGTGCAGAAATTTTGAAAATCCTAAAGGGTTCACAACATTTCAAGAACAACTCTATCACTATAGGAACTACAGTGAAAAAAGGGCTATGACTGGAGCAACATGGTGTTATGAGAACATTTGAAAAGTGCCTTCCATCCTTTTGTTGCTGCAGGATCAGGTTCTTTCTACATTAAACCACAAACTTGTGCCCTGCCCAGGGTATATTCCTGC